>CAHIKZ030000646.1:2120000-2145000 GCA_903632075.3 Acanthosepion pharaonis
TTATACTCAACTGTGTTACATGAGGAAAAGAAAACTCACAATTGAACTCCAAACACGAGTTGGTCATTTCATTTCTCTACTTCGAACACGCATTCCTTCACACACACAATTGAACATACCCACCTATTTATATCTGTAAAAAACACCTGTGTCGGCCTTCCTCAAAGATTTTTTTTTTTATAGCATCGTGTATTGAAAATTTTATTGTTGAATATTGTAACTAATTTGTAAACACCTATGTACATAATAAATTACATTTAAATGGGCGTATATTTAATCTAAACAATAAACACCATTAGTCTCCTTATGTGAGCGTATGTGTACTGTAATTTTATGTCTTTCTTTAGTTTAATGATAAATTTAGTCTCTCACGAGCACTCAGTGAGAATCGAACTCACAACATTAGCAAGTAATTTGCGTTGTCGGCTTGTACCACAAATGCATATATTTCTGTGTATTTTACTTTTTCCTCATTATTTCTCTGACCTTCCAATGACGTTACAACTAGTTTTATAATCAACCGATCTGTGTGTACATAGATAGATTGAAATATTGAAAAATATTGTAAAGAAGGACCTATCATATAGATAACTATAATCTATATGACGATATCAGTGCACTGATAATGTCTTCTTTTTTTCTGACCTGGTATCTCAACTTCATTTATATTTCCACCGTTGTGACGTGGCTTCCTTCCGTCTTTTCTATAAATATTTTCACGGCAATTGTTCTAATGAGCTTTCTTCCTTGGTATATCTCGACCGCATGAATTTAAGCGTACTACTAGAGTGGCAATTAGGTCTCATCGTTTTACTGTTGAATTAGCTGGATATAACCGTAACTAATAATTTCTGTTCTCACACATCTCACCTGTGGAACTATCCTCCGCTTTCTTGCTTCTCGATCATCTACGATTTTCAAAAATCGAAATGCAACGTCAATCGCCATCCTCTGTCTTCCTGAAAGCTGTTCTTTTATTTAACCTTTCTTCTCACTAAAGTATTTTCCTTCTCTTTCACTCCCAGTCACCCCTTGTCTTAGCGGCATTATCTCCTTGCTTGTGGTGAAAAGATGAAGAATAATCGTGGATAAATCTTAAGAAATATACCTTCTGAAACACTCCTACATTTTTTTTTTTTTTTTTTTTTTTTTTTTTTTTTTTAGTTAGATTTATTTCATTAAATTATAAATAACTTAAACGAAAGTATTTTTTTTTTTTTTTTTTTTTAACGAATTACATTTTCTTCGCATTTCCTCATTCTCTTACGTCGTTCAGCAGATTATCCCAACACGGAATCGGTTCATGTTTTTTTTTTTCTTTTTACCAGAAAGCGCTTACAACAGAACTATAACCACATTCTTGGTTGATAATACTTTATTCAATTCGTTCACAAGAAAAACTTAATACCTAAATAAACGATTTGAAAGGTACCTTATTCCATCGTGGTCGTACGTACACAGATATATATTTATTTAACCGGGTATTTTTTTTTTTTTTTTTTTTTTTTTTTTTTTTTTTTTTTTTTTTGCCTGTTTATGAAAGAGGGATAGGTAGAGTTTCTTTCCAGATGATCGCTCAAACACGAAATCATGTCCCAACCTTTTCTTTGCCCGCATATTTTCCTATCAACGAAAGTTTGTTATATAAGAACATTTATATACACGCAAATTCAACATTTCAAATTTTAATTACATACACACGTTTTCTTTTTCGTGTTTTGGGGGCCTTTTTTTTTTTCATTTTATTGCGGCCTTTTTTTTTTTCATTTTATAGTGGCTTTTTTTTCATTTTATAGTGGCCTTTTTTTAATTTTATAATGGCCTTTTTCTCTTTCGAGTACCCACTAAAAGCACCTAACTAAAGATGGACACGTATACCATATTCCGCGAATTTGTCTTTCATAAACGATACCATAGCCAATTCAATCACGGCGGAAATTTATAGCTATACGGGGGTGTATATTTGAAGTATAGTAGTGACAAAAGTTCAGTGACGGTATAAACCTACAGCGATGACAAAACGATTACAGATTTCAAATCTACAATTGCTTTGCCACCGTTACACTCCAAGTCTTTACACTTTGTGTATTCTTTTTTTTTTTTTTTTTTTTTTTTTTTTTTTTACGTCATATTAAATTAATTACATTACTTTGAAAGCTATTGTCCTAATTTTTGTCGTTATCACAATGTTTCGGTTGATATACCCTTAGGCCTTCATCAGGTTCATGTTGATCCTGGAAACCTTCAGGGAATCTTGAACTGAACCCTTTATTTAATCTACAGGTAGATTGTTCTCATTTCGCTGAACTATGGATAACTCGTCTAGTTCTTAGTACTACTCAGTTATTGCTCGCCCCGTTTCCACTGAGCTCAAGTACACACTACCCGGCATCGAGATTGAACTTACAATCACCATGTCACCAAATTCATGAACCAGTGTCTTAATTAGCCTGTTGTCCCGGGGTGGGGGCACAACGATCGAAATGTCCTAATCTGCATGTAAATAATAATAATTCCTCATCTCAGAAATTCAGATAGAAATCATCTGAAATTATTTGACGTCAAAGATTAAGTACTTTTACTGTTACTTTTTAACAATTTCGTTACTATTTAACAACCACTGTTGTAAAAAGTTACGATAAAAATTATGCCAATTCCTGTTAGGACTTGAGCGATTATGGCTCTCCACGTTTTCTAGTTTTTTGTAGACCTGAGTATTTTTTTTATCCTTTACTATACTTCGTATACATTCTGTCACATGAGTGTTAAATTTTCTATGTCCCCTCTCCTTACTGTGCCCCCTAAATATCAACTGTCTTTTTCTCATTGTAAGTATCATTTTCCTTGTAGTTCCTATTTTCCTTGGAACTTCCTTGTCACCCATATGTTCTGTCCATGATATTCTTAGCATTTGTCGGTGTCTATATTGTTTCAAGTCTCTGAAGAGGTTCTCTAGCATTTACCGCTAGAGAGGAGATATTAAGTAGACGTCTACTCTTTTCTTTGTTTCTAACGATATTTTTCTATGTCTTAATACATTTTATTGCTAACTAAATAATGATTTTCTTTTTCTTCTTATATCTTCTGTTTTATTATCCTTTGCGTAAATTTCTTTCTTTCTTTCTTTCATACATACATACATACATTTTTTGTTTCTTTCCTCCAAAAATTATAACTGAGAGTATTTCTGGACGGTAAATGACTTCAAACCAGTTTATATTTCTGAGATAAGGTATTGCAACTATTTACATTGTTCGGACTATTGTCCTCATCTTTATTGCCATATTTACGAAGTTTCGGCCATTTTACGCCCCGGCCTTATTCACAATAACTTGGAGAGTTGAGTTACTAAAGGGAAATAACTGAAACTGAGATATCCCAAAAAAAAAAAATGGCATGGCACGTGGAATTAGAACATTGTATCCCTGTGGACTAAATAAAGGTTTCGGTTCGAAATTCCAACGTATATCACCTGAAGAAGGTCGTAGCGTACAACACCCGAAACGCCGTGAATATGACAAAGATGAGAAAAACAGTCTGAACAATGTAAAATAGTGTAGTCATCAAATCACCATGAAGTTTTAGTGCAGCGTTTTAGTAATAGTAGTTGTAGATGATTTAAGATTCTTTGCCATGAAGCATTCTCAGAGCTCCAGCTTGTATACTTTTGTCGCTTATACTCTCCCAGGTGATGTCCTATTATTTTTTTTTCACTCTCTTTGGGCGTTCTGTTGATCACACTACGTTATACTATTCTTGTCAATTTTTTGAAAGAAGCATTTTGGCTTTGTCTGTTGCTAGCAGATGATCGATTCCCTTTTTGTTCTGATTATTTTCAGACTATTGTCCTCATTTTTGTTGTTGTTATCACAACTTTTTGGCCGTTGTGTTTCCCAGCCTTCCTTAGGTGTATATCGACCTACAGGTAACCTATAGAGAATTCTGAACTGAACACTTTATTTAATCTCTAGGGTTATACTGTTCTTCCACGGCTCATGTCCAGGGATATTGTCTAGTTCTTATTTTTATTTAGTGCTGCACAATTATTGCTCGCCCGTTTCCGTTGGGTGCAAGTAAATACTGCCCGACCCAGGAATTGAACTCGCAATCACTGGTTTACCAAATTCACTAACAATGCTTTAATCCTCCAAGCTACTGTCCCGTAGGTGAGGACACTAGTCCGAATATTAAATAGTGTAAATAATTATAATAATCATCCCAGAAATTCAGATAGAATTTGGGGGGGGGGGCAGAAAATTACGAGTTTTATCTATGGGTTAAATAGTAGGTTAGGCTCTCTAGTCTTGGATAGCAACTAGTCTTAGAGAATGAAAATTGTGAATTGCGATCTTTGGAAAAGGCAACGCGAAATCACTCCGCTATCTTTCCCAAGAAATTAAAAAGGGATATGTGGAGAGCTATGATCGCCTACGTTAAGAAGAGACATAGTATTAAAATAAAAGTGATTTAGCCCCCTCTGTTCCCCACAAAACGATTTTTTTTTCAACATTACCGGAAGGATTTTGAGGAAGGGTAGATATGTCGTTATGATTATCCAACAAAAATATAGAAAATAACGTGCTTAAAAATTCTTGGTTTGTTTATTAGAAAGGATTAAAAAAAGGAAAACTAAAATTTGATGTTTGGTTATTTGGTCAGGTTTTGTGAAGTCACACTGAGAACTTTTCAGTGCCTCCTCATTAAAATGTGTTCTCATTTGAATATTAAAATGATTTCTTTCTCATTTTTATCGCTGTAAAGTTAATGAGCAACAATAAAAAAAAAATCGAGCTTATTCCAACCACCCCATTTATTATATATTCAGGAAATTTCCTTCCGCGCCTTCATTTAGGCTACGGGCATTTTTAGGATAAAGTGTTTCATTACTGAAAATTACGAAAAAAAAATTCTAGCCACTCGTTTTATTGCAACCACCACGTCTATTTGAAGCTCAAGTGTACGTATCTTCAGTAACTAGTGCCTCGCCATGGGTTAGCAACTTACTTAACCAGTTCTACTGAGTAGTGAGTTCGATCCTCATTGAGTGCTCCATACTTGTGTTCCTGTGCCAAACTAGCGCCTGTTAGAAACTGAAATGAGAAATACTACATTTATCTATCTATTTCATGTTTAGGATTGGATTTCCGGTTCCTTCTAAAGTATTCTCGTTCAATCACAGTAACTCCCTTGCGCCTTAGTAACATTAACGCCTTGCTTGGGGGGAATTAATTATAAAAAAAATTACATGAACCTCTCTCCTAGTTTCTTTCTTTGTTCTTTCATTGTCCCTTCTTCTCACTAAAATCTTCTCTTTCTCTTCCACTCCCAGTAACCCATTACGTGTTAGTGGCATTATAGACTTACTTGGGGGAAAATGATTAAAAAAAAAATACGGTGCACAAAAAAAAAAAAAACCCCAAAAGATTCTTAAGTAATTCAAACACGTTTGGCAGAATAGAATACAGAAATCAATTAGAAATAGACGCTTGAAAATGCCATCGTAAATATTCTTAAGAAAAATAATTTCAGGTGAGATCCAAGGGAAATAAAACTTCTAACGCTGTTGCTCTTCAGATATAAATATAAATTAAATATCTCCATTTAATTTTATTTTTCATTTTTATTTATTTTATTTTTAGACTTTTGCCATACAATATGTCGATTTTGACTGAAATTTGTGGTATAAATGCGTGTAGACACATGAGTGCTGAAAAGTTCTCAGCCGGATCAGGGGGGATAAAAAGTGTTTAGTCATTTACCTAAATGTTGGGAAATGGGCTGGGCCGAGAACTTTTCTGTACTCACCTGTGTCAGTTTTTGTTTTTGTTTTTTGTTTTTTTTTTGTTTGTTTTCGTTTTTGTTTTTATTTTGTTTTTGTTTTTTTGTTTTTTTTCGTGGGGGTACATTTTTGTTTTTTTTATCCTTTTGGGTTTTTTTTCTGTTTTTTTTGGTTTTGTGTTTTTTTTTGTTTTTTGGTTTTTGTTTTCCTATAATTTTTGGTTATTTTTATTTTGTTTTTTTTGTTGTGTTTTTTGTGTTTTTTGTGTTTTTTTTGTGTTTTTTTGTGTTTTTGTGTTTTTTTAGTTTTTTTTTTAGGTTTTTTTGTTTTTTAGGTTTTGTGTTTTTTTTAGTTTTTTGTGTGTTGTTTTTGTGTTTTTTTAGTTTTTTGTGTGTTGTTTTTGTGTTTTTTTAGTTTTTGTGTGTTTTTTTTTTAGTTTTTGTGTGTTTTTTTTAGTTTGTGTCGTTTTTGTTTTTCGTTTTTGTTTTTGTGTGTCGTTTTTGTTTTTGTGTTTTTTTTTGTTTTTGTCTTTTTGTTTTTGTCTTTGTGTTTTTTTTGTTTTTGTCTTTTTGTTTTGTCGTTTTTGTTTTGTCGTTTTTGTTTTGTCGTTGTGTTTTGTTTTGTCGTTTTTGTTTTGTCTTTGTGTTTTGTCTTTGTGTTTTGTCTTTGTGTTTTGTCTTTGTGTTTTGTCTTTGTGTTTTGTCTTTGTGTTTTGTCTTTGTGTTTTGTCTTTGTGTTTTGTCTTTGTGTTTTGTCTTTGTGTTTTGTCTTTGTGTTTTGTCTTGATGGTAGAGTAGGCCGGTTGTTGTATCTGTTTGTATCTTTCGTGAGGAGGTTAAAAAAAAATTCCAGATAAAATTCTTTAGGATCACTCATACTTTTTAGAAAGCTATGGCTCTACTTCTCTTTGCCCATTTTTGAAAAGTTCTTGTCCATGACATGCTGCAATCGTTGATGAAGAAAGGGAGTGTGTTAGTGAGGACCAGCGCAAACATCTCCCCCATGTACCTTACCTTACTGTGAAACCGCAGTTAGAAGCTAAGTTTCGTAGACAGTCCATTCTATCGTAGTGAGTTCGCTACTCTCCATGTAACCCATATTTCGTGACCTTGTGCTATACCCATAGCTATCTTATCTACCAAAGCAACAAAAACTTATTTCTATTTCAATCATGTCGGGTACAAATCGGATACAACAAAGAAATAAAAGCGAATAAATTGTGATTTCTTTTTTTATTTTGTGCGTAGAAGATGTATAAGTTATTTACTTTTTTCAGCCTGAGTGTTGACAAAATACCATAATTACGGTGCACTCAGTGAGAATCGAACTCACTAGCAGTAGTAATCGTCAACCAGACTGGCATTACCCAACACCGAGGTGCACGTAGGTGTGTATAAACTACTGAAAACAAATTTGTCAAAAATAACGCATAAAAACGAGTTGATATGCGCTGTGCGGTTAAAAGGGGAAGTAATTTACTAAAACGAAAATGTATAGAAAGTGCTTTAATCGCTTAATCATTCACAGTAAATTTACGTCCAGGTTCTTAGAAGATATGCCAAGAAAGGTGAAATGTATCATAATGTGATATATTTAATAACAAGAGATAAAAACGCAAAGAAAAGGGAAATTAAATGAAACTGGTACCCAAAACACATTTTTTTTTAAATTAATTCTAAATTTTCAGTGAACCCTCTTCTTCGTGCGCATGTGTAGTTGCATCAGCGTAAACATCACTTTAAGTCTGAAGTCCTAAAGGCAAAGCGCATCGCACGAAAACTTTTTCTACCTTGACATTGATTTTTTTTCCGAACACACACGCACACACTATATATCTCGAATATTGTGTTCCGCTAAAAAAAAAAAATGAATAAACGTCGACAAGGGTATTTCTGAAAGATAGTTTCTCTTTTTCTTTTTTTTTTTTTTTTTTTTTTTCTTTTTTGTCTGTAAGGAGGCAGTACTTTTGTAATTTAAGTGCTCAATATCAAAAGAGCATTTGATAGTAATAAATAAATTTAAATTTATCTTGTCTTTCCTCAGTTTTGCGTATATTACATCCAGTCGTCCGAGAACGTAATAATAAAAATTGTAAGGATGAGCTTTTAATTCGATTTATTACTCTCTTTCATGTATATTTAACAGTGTGTGTATACATACATGACATACATACACACACTCTCTCTGCACAGATTTTAAAATGTTACTTTTTGCTCTCCCCCCCCAAAAAAAAAATTATGGGCTTAAAGGTAACCTTTGTGTTTGCATATTACACTCTAGTCTAACAGTAATCTGGGGGTTTATAATTTTTGTACACATTGTTGTGCATGTTTTTGGTCCTTGATTTTTGCTGATATGAGAGGCCCGATAAACCGGTTTTGCTGGTTTTAGTTATTTCGTCATTACCGTTTTACGGTAATACGTAGTTTTTTTGTTATTGTTTCTTTTTAGTTATGAATTGCGTTTTTAATATGTCCGCTTCCCATAGATAAAAAAACAAAAACTTAGATTATTATCAGGTTTTATTTAAATTCAAATCGTAAGCCTTTTTTTTTTTTTTCTAGAAATAAGGAGTTTCTTCTGTACCCACTTTCTGTATACAAAATCCCCAAAACACGATCCGTTATTTCATTTACTTGTTTGATTAAGTTAAAAAAAAAAAAGGAATATTTCCCTTTTATCTGAGTGCGGTTCCACATTTTCCCATTTACCCGTTTGCGCACACTCTCACGTTTTTTTTCTCTCTCTCTCACGCACAATTTCAACGTTATATACTCACGGCTGCTAATTATTCCTTGTCTATCTCACTCCTCCACTTGCATTAAGAATTATCTACAATACATATATCCCAAACTATTTCAAATATATACAAACTTAAAAGAAAATAGAAAACACCGCCACGCAGTGTCTCTCGCCCCAAATTGCTTACTTTGTTTCTCTTTTTTATTCATATAAGTAATTTTTTTTTTACATATACGCCCAGTGTCTTTTATGCTCATACACCGAATCCCTAAAAGTTTGAGACAAATATTTTTCTCGATATACTTCAGCAGTCATAAAACAAATAAACCAAACACATTTTTTTTTTTTTTTTTGTTTGTTAGATAAACGAGATTAAGACAAAACAAAAAGTGTCATGTTTTTATGCCTCACTTTCGGTCTCAGATGCGCGCACAACATACTTCTTCTTCTTCTTATCACTTTAACTTCGCCTCTTTAACCACAATTTCAAATAGCTCTCCACCGCGCAATTAAGTCTCTTACACGTAGCCTTTTTAAATTGTATATACAGGCCATGCATGTATGTATAATTTAAAAGGCAACAGTCTATACAGTTTTGTCATTTTAAGACAGAGCGACAATTCCCTACTCTTCCCCGGCCAGTATTTGCACACGTACCGGCATTGAATTATACAGGTAATAAGAAATCCAGTGAAAATATTGATATATAGATAAGTGCAGTGAGTGTGGGGTATATGCATAAAGGATCGGTGCAATTGGAGATAAACCAATTGAGGTTGTTTGTGCTGTTATAGAGAGGGAAAATATAGGAAACTAAAACAAAATATTCTCGTTGTGTGTGTGTGTGTTGAAAAGGTGATTTTATTGGGCGATTTCTTCTTTTTCACTTTTTCATTCCTACACACACACACTTTTATTTCGTGCACGGATCATCTTCATTTGTATTTTTCGACATGGGAATTTACCGGACTTCATATCACAACTGTATTTTCTCTCGATCCTGATTTGGGAGTGAACGAGATAAAGAAGAGATATTTTCCTCAAAGACTGAGAAGTTTAAGCTTATCATTCTCCCCACACACCACTCGCTTATTCATTCATAGGTTTGCATTGCAATTGCATCTCAGTAGAAACCACTTGACATTTTTATTTTTTTAAAGCAAGGACATTTTCTTTTCCAAGCAGTGTAACTGTATGAACGCTCTGCTGTGTGCGTAGGTATAACACTGAAGACTATGAAAAGAGGAGGATTTGCGACAGTTAAGAATGAAAGAGAATCGGGTGTTCTTTTTTTTTTTCTTTAATATATTACATTCAAAAGAGAATAGCGTGAAAAAAAAATGAATGTACTTTCATCTCATCTACTTAAAATACGCTTTCAAGTACTTATAAATATATATATAGTTAGATTAAAAAGAAGCGACAGGGTCGGTCTATCTGAATTTATTTAATATTTTTCCAATTTTTGGATTATTGTTGATTATTGTGTTCGAAGTTCGAGATAAACTATCCGAAGTTCATATTTTGTTATTTTTGTTTGTGTACTTTTGACTATCGCAGTCATTATCAAGAACCAACGTGGTGTCTGTGTGGTAGTTACATCCTGGTATACTTTGGGAATAATATATATATAAACTTTGCAGTCAGCTGTTTGACTAAAGACCAAGATTCTTTTCTTTTTTTTGTATCAATTTTTTAAAACTAAAATTCAGCTCTTCACATAAGGGAAGATAGTTATGTCCAATTTGTTTGAAAAGTAGGTGTTTGACTGATATTTTTTTGCTGAATAAAATTAAAATACGTAAAAACTTTTTTTACAATCTCTCTCTCGTCTATTTATGGAATATCTTGAAAATCTTAATCCTTTTTTCTCTTTTCTTTTCTTTTTTTAAACATTCCGCTTCATACTCTAAAGGGAAAAAGTCTTCAAATTCCAAATAAAGTACCGTAGGCCTCCATACGCAAAATTTAACGCACGTGCATGTGTGTATGCATGCATGCATGTATGTATGTATGTATAGTGCGCGCGTGTGTGTGTGTGTATATATATATATATATATATATATATATATATATATATATATATATATATAGTAAGTAACGAAAAAAGATGAAAATCTTGGTGTTCCGGTGAAATAAATTATTACAAATGGAGCCTTAAAGTGGTCTGTTTTTCTTTAAATTAATATATATATATATAGTTTCTGTATTTTGGTCATGTCATAGGTTAGATATCTTTAGATGGTATTCTATTCGTGTGTTTTGTCTTTTAAAAAAATATCAAGTATCTATACATTACCTGTTTAGATAAAATAGAGGTGTTATGGATACTAGTGCTTAACAGAATTAAAGGCATATCATGTGTAAACACTGGTCAGTACTAAAATGGGTGATCGCTGAGGAGTATCAGGTGTTGTAAACTACAAAGATTTCCTCATATCAGGAAAACGCTGACGTTAGCAATTCTGAAACAGCAGGAGTATTCACGAAACTCACATTTCCGTTTGGAATAACTCAACAAATTTTATTCACGACAGTATAATGCCAAATCATTTCCTCATCAATTAAAAGTTTGTGTGGGCAACCCCCACACTTGCCGGGGATTGGGTTAAAAACAGAATTTTGCAATTTGGACTTTACATTTGTTTTAGCACGTTTTTAGCATTGTAAGTTGCGCAGTGAAAATCTGGTAAATAGGACTGTCAGTGTCCAGAAACGATTTCAAGCGTTACTGACAAAATAAGGCTAATATGTGTATAACATAAATTCAATATTAATATTTCCACCGTAAAGTGTTGCAAATAATTTACTTTAAAATTTGTGGGATTACCCAACTTTTTCTGTCATGAGTCTTCTCTTAACGCTCGCTATGTGGCGTTGTATAAAGTAGCATATAAAAAATCAGCACATGCGCTCTCTCAAAACACAAGATTCCGTAAAGGGATGTTTCTTGGTCCCTAGTATACCACGTCGCATACAACACAATACTATAATGATAAATAATAAATAAGTACCTCTACCCAACACAAGAAAATGTCTCTTCAACAAACCTAATGCATCTAATCATTGGTGATGCTGATATGATGTGAACACAGAAAACGTCATCCCATTACCAATGCATTAAAAACCAGGTAACACTGGTTCTTGTTGAGAATTACGGTACGTGTTAAAAAACAGAATAAGGATTAATGATTCCAGCATGAAGCATTATGTTGATTCATTAGTAATTTCTATTTTCAGTAAGCAATTGTTATATTTCGAAAAGTAAAGTTGGCAAAGAAAAACGGAAATTATTTATTTTTAAATCGTTTCATCGCTAAGATGCAAGTGGGAATGGAATGAGAAAAATAAAATCATTAAGGGGGCGAGAACAAGAAGACAGAAAATAACGATTGACATAGCATTTAAATTTTTGAAGATTAACGTTTACTAGGAAGCAATAAACGGAAAGAGTTCCACAAGCAAGAAGTGCATGAAAAGAAACTTATTATAGAACCTACGGTTATATCTCGCCATTTCAACTGTAAAATGATGAAATCTAACGGCCGATCTAGTATTACGCTTAAATTCATAAAGCTGAGGTACCAAAGACGAAAGATTATCAGAACAATTGCCATGAAAATATTTATAGAAAATGTGAGAGGGAAGCTACGTTACGGGAAAGTGACTGAACCCGAGATGCCAAGTCAGGACCGATAACATTGCAGATTCTTCTTTGCATTTTATCAAGAATTTGTAAATAAATAGCAGAAGCATCAGACCAGACGTGACAGTAATATTCAATATTTTCTCCTTAAATTGGTGAGACTTAATAATCATATAAAAAGATTTCGTTACAATCACCCTTAATCTTATGCTCAGTCCTCCCATGAACGTGTTTTTGTTAATACAAGCACGAACAAAAAAAAAACTTGTGTACTTAAAATTATTAGGTTACGAGTGACCTTTGTTTTGTAACGTTATACTTAAATTTATAAGATGTTTAAAAAGCAGCATTTCTTTGAATTCTATAAAAGAAATTTTTAAGATTGCCACGCAATCTGATGAAAACATTTCACGTTCTTGACCTTATCATGGTTCAGTCATTATAGCAATGGTAATACTGAAACGAAATTTTTCTGTCTCTTAATACTCTGCTTAGTTTTTGGCCTGCATATTTGGCCATCCCAATACGTTTTCAGATCTCAGTGTCGCACTTTCCGTTCCCTGTTAGAACACTTCCAGATATTTATATTTCTGTACTTGTTTGATTTTAGTACGTGATATCTGTCCTCCTGTATGGCAACGAATGCTGGACAATCTCTTCAAAGATGAAGAAGACTTGAAACGACAGAAATGTAGTTCCACAGAAAGATGCTGAGGATAAAATGAACCGAATATGTTAGCAACAACAAAGACATTTTGGAGAAAATGGAAACAAAAAGGGAACATACTTAACATCAGGAAGAGGAAGTTGAATTTTGGGGGGGTATACGCAATAAAGAAGGGCTAAGTAAACCTGATACTCACAGGATAGATTGAGGGACAGAGGAAAGCAGCTTGTAACATACTTGATGAGCTAAAGCAAATGAATGGTAGGACAGAGTATGGGAGAAATAACAAAAAGACAAAATTTATTAAGGGCTACAAGAAACAGGAAGATGATCGGCTACGTCGTGAAGGGACACTGAACATAAAAGAAGAATATTAAAACGGAAAGTCTTTTTCCAAATGGGATCCTTTTTCCAGCTGTTTTACTTTTTCCCCTAAATCTAAAAGACGGATAACTGATGTAAAGTAATTGAATCAGCAAATTTAATATTTGTCTTTTATTAGTATCTATTTCTGAAATGAGGTATCATTGTACACTATTTACATTATTCCTCCGGCCTTCTTCAGGTGGTTAGAATTTCGAACTGAAACATTTATTTCGCTCACTGGTGTAGATTGTTCTAGTTCCACGTGCCATGTCTAATGGATATCAGTTATCTCCTGTTAATCCCCCTCTTCAAGTTCTCCACCGCCTTAACCAGGTATTGAACTCACACTCTTTGGGTGTCCTTGAGGACACATGGCACAGTGGATAAAGGCGTTGGTTAGATCCAGTGACAGGACCCAAAGAGTGTGAGTTCAATACCTGGTTATGGCGGTGGAGAACTTGGAGAGGGGGATTAACAGGAGATAACTGATAACTGACATCCATTGACATGGCACGTGGAACTAGAGCAATCTACACCAGTGAGCGAAATAAAGGGTTCAGTTTGACATTCCAACCACCTGAAAAAGGCTGGAGCATACAACGGCCGAAACGTTGTAATAAATATGGCGACAAAGGTGAGGGCAATTGTTTTTTTTATTAGTTTTAGAATCCCAAAACTACACTGCAAACGATTGTTTACTGTTTGGAAATTTATTTGCAACGACTTGTATGCATTTGTGTTCGTACGGCATGATTATTTGAATGTAATTTTTTAATGTATGTATATCTTTTTTATATAGAGGTGTATATATATATATATATATATAGAGAGAGAGAGAGAGAGTTCTTGACGTTGCTTAGTTTAAACTTCGCACAAGTTCCGAAGTATGAAGCACGTAGTGAGGATCGAACTTGCTCTTCATTGTCCATCTGTGCTCGCCTAACCATTACGTCAGGCGAGATGCCTGAATAATGCATGTAAGTGTAAATATATGTATGGCGTTTGTATTAGTTTATGCTTCTATATGTACATAGATGATAAAATTAGTCGATACTAGGGTTGGTCAATAAGCCCGTAGCCTGACACACATTATCCGAATTTTGAGGTGGAATTTTAATTGTATAATATTTGATCCATAATATTGATATTTACCGCTGAATTAAGTGCATTGACAAAGAATGTTAAAAAAATGCATGTGCAAAATAAGTGTTTTTTTTTTAATTATTATTATGGGGCCACGGACCTATTAATTTACTTCCGCATATGCGTATTATGTAAGAGTCACCAACTTGGCAAATGATAGAATTAACGAAGTATTAGATTTCCGGTCGTGCTTGTTAACCTTGCACTTATGCATCTGGGAAAGGCATGAATTCACAGCTCCCTGCGCTCTTTCTCATCACTAGCTATCGTTAAATCTCCCGTCACTGGTACAATGCCACAATGATTGTTCTCGAATGAGTGAGCACTTGATCATACCATGCTCTCTACAACTATTTTACGTACATACAGTAGCAGCAATGAAAAGTCGTTATCTCCGTAGTCGACATTGACAGCGACTTAATCATTTATTTATGCATTTGTCTGAATTTGCCAGTTTGCTTACAATCATACGGATTGGAATCATTTCAAAAGCGACAAAGCGTTAAATTAGTTCAAACTGAAGAAAAACGTTTTATTATATCACCGCTTCGCCATTTTGTCATGTCAGCCAAAATATTAGATAATTCTTGTGCATTAAAAAACAATATTTTGTTTAACAAATATTTCCAATTTCATTTTATCTTCGTAAATCGATATATTGAAACTTAATGACATTTTTGTATTAATATCTTTAGACTAACTTTTTTGATTTTTTAATTGTTGTTGTAATAACATTTGAGTAGTGTAAAGCCGTTGAACATTTTATGTCTATGTAAGATTTCTTCATTTAAATTGAAAAATGTAATCAAAGGGACTAGTTTTGTTCATGTCAATGAATTTGATATTGTTACGGCAAGTGTGTATTCAATCGAAAATAAATGTCATTTTTACACGAAACTTTTGATTGGTTTCTTTAAAATTGTCTGAGAACAGAGTTGGCGAAAGTTATTTTATTAAGCGTCTAGAGTTTTAGAAAGCGAAGTTCTATTCAGTTATGACTGAGACTGTTCTTTACACGCTGACCACAAAGACACATGAAACGGAGACATGAATTTCCAACCGAAAATTTCTTAGCATAAGCCTACTTCTTTTAAAAAACAAGTATTTCTTCTAAAAGTTTTTTTTTTTTTATTTCAAGGCTAATATTTAATTTCTTGTACAATAAAATCCTTTTGTCAATGTTATCATCATGGTTATTGCCATTTGTCTCATTACAATAATATGAGGCTTAGAACAGCTGTTTTAAAACATTTTCATTGTTTATTTATTTGACGAACAACAAGAGATGATTTGATAAGATTCTTGCGGGATATCCGCAAATGTGTAAGTTAAAAATCTACAAAACATTTCCTTTTTTTCTAATTTTTCCTTTAATTTCCTGAATTGTCTATTTCAGGTCTCATTCGAAATTACTTAATAATCTCTTTGCCACAGCAGTTGCTGATATTGTCTATCTGTTGAGAAAAACGCGTGTTTGTTAGGTTTTGTTTATAAAAAATAATAACTTGGATTATAATTTAGAGTAAGCGGATTGATACACCTCTCATTGAATTCTGAGGCTAAAATACGTTTTAACGGATCCAAATATATGCAGCAATATTTTAAACATCTCTTAAATTTTTCGTTTTTATTTATGACTTTATAAAGTATTTTGATTATTGATCTTTCGTATTTATGATCAATTATCACTTTAGATAGATTTATAGCTCGTGTTATATCATTTCTACCATTGACGACTGAATTTATTTTTTTTATTGCAATTTATCATATTCAATATTAATCATATTGATTTATTATGATGGGGGGAGGATCTTTACACAAGAGATTTTCAATGGCTGTCTTGGGGTCAAGAGACAGCAAGTATCTTGAAGTCTACAACATTCGCATCAGTATTTTTGCAGACAGCAACATTGTTGTAGTGTAGTTTGTATCGTTTGAATTATTTTACAACGGATTTCAGTTTCTTACGATCTTTTCACAATGTTCTTTTGAGGCCAGTGCCTCAATACTTCTGGACATTATATTCTTCGTATTTCGCAACTCTCAGACAAGTTATTTTTTTAATATTTGTTTTTGTACAATTATTATTTCTTTGATATTCTTATTATTTTATATAATTTCTTGAATATTAAAAGTGTTAATAGTTCCTTGTTAGCAGCTTGTATTAATAATTAATATTTGTAATAATGTTTACCTTTCTACAATCTTTATTGATTCTCATATATAATATCAAATTATCCATTAACTTAGAATACGAAAGAAGCTACCCTATTATGTTTATCCAGTACGCCAGAGGCTGAACCTTATTGCTCATAACGTGCTATTTTTGTTATAAACTATAGCTGAATGGCAGTCTGGCAAAATGTTGCCTGTCATGAAATTTCATTTGAAGAAAATGTATGTCATTTGATTTTTTGTTGTGGATAAAATTACACCCACTAACATTCATCCATGCATGCTAACCGTTTACGGAGGCCAAACCATGGATGTGAGCACAGTTAGGCAGTGGATAATGCGTTTCCGCAGGAGTGATATCTATGTATATGACAACCCACATTCTAAATGTGGTCAAAAAGGTATAAGCAATAATGGTGACGATGTCAGGAAATAGTGTTAGTTTCGCTGTCTAATGTACTCTCTGTATTTGTTGGAATTTCTGAGCTCTTCGTTTCGGCCTGCCTACTCTGAGCTCTTCGTTTCGGCCTGCCTACTCTGAGCTCTTCGTTTCGGCCTGCCTACTCTGAGCTCTTCGTTTTCAACCTAAGCTCTTCGTTTAGCCTGCCTACTCTGAGCTCTTCGTTTCGGCCTGCCTACTCTCTCTTCATTTCAGCCTGCCTCTTCGTTTCAGCCTGCCTACTCTGAGTTTCAGCCTGCCTTCGAGCTCTTCAGCCTGCCTACTCTGAAGCTCTTCGTTTTCGGCCTGCCTACTCTGAGCTCTTCGTTTCAGCTCTTCATTTCAGCCTGCCTACTCTGAGCTCCGTTTACTCTGAGCTCTTCGTTTCAGCCTGCCTACTCAGCTCTTCGTTTGCCTACTCTGAGCTCTCTTCCTTTCTCAGCCTGCTCTTCGTTTCAGCCTGCCTAGCTCTTCGTTTCAGCCTGCCTACTCAGAGCTTCTTCTTCTACCTACTCTAAACTCTTCAGCCTGCCTACTCTGAGCTCTTCGTTTCGGCCTGCCTACTCTGAGCTCTTCGTTTCGGCCTGCCTACTCTGAGCTCTTCGTTTCGGCCTGCCTACTCTGAGCTCTTCGTTTCGGCCTGCCTACTTGAGAGCTTCGTTTCGGTTGCCTACCTGGAGCCTTTTCGTTTTTCCTACAGTCGCCATTAAGTAGTCATTAATTGGCGATTTTATCAGTTCACTACTACAATTGTTACCTTATGTCAGACTAAGCTAAGCTTCATAAATTCTTTACTATTAGAAGTAACATATAAAACATTCGTTGTGTGTAGTTGAACGAAATTTTATTCCCATCGAATGGCATTGCGAGCGAATTAAAGACGCGTAGAAACAACTGGACAGAAGTCAGAACTAAGTTCAATGGAGGATTGACGCTGATGGTCTAAAGAGGCGAAAGGGACATAGTAATAATAATAATAATAATAATAATCTCTCAAGGCTTGTCAACCCAGGGTATGGTTTTCAGATACTTCCCCAACGGTGTCGCACGCTAAAATAGCCTTCCAAGAAATCATTTTGTCAAATTCACCATGGAGAGATTCGAACTCTGTTCGCAACGCTAACTATATAACCGCTCGCCTACACACCCAGACTGTTCGTGAGCCATCGATACTTGTACTTGTACAAAGTCAGAAGCGTTGAGGTTACCTTGTTCAGCTACTGATCACGCCAGATAATGTGCTCTCTCCCAGAAACTGTAACTAAGGTCTGTCCTGTCTTGTTACAGGATAAACTGCAGTTTAATTTTCTTGGTGTTGAAGAAGCATATACCCGAGCAGATGCCTGCAACAGATTAGCTACTACCTTAGTAGATTGTAATTTTCCGAGCTTGGTTGATGTCTACTGTTACTAGTACTATTAATAATACTTTCCTAACAAACTATTCCACTCCAGATAGTTTGGAATTTAAAAGAAAAAAAGAAAGATTCACTTAAAAATGAAAGGATCTTATTCATTCTTTGAATTGATCTTTTTAGCATGTTGTCATGATGGATGGAAATCGAATTGACAATGAATTCATATGAATATGAAAATAAATTACGTTTCATTCGTCCATTAAATTGTATTTTTGTTATTTTCTTGCAAAATGCATTCGCCTTCTTCTGAGCGCAACTTGTGAAGGTCGAAGTGTTAAAGAAACTCATTATATAAGCAATGCGCTGTGGTTTCTTAAGTCAGTTGGTAAGTGGAACGGTCACACAGACACGAACGCACAGCGACAGCTGAGTTAGGTCTCGCTGCTGTACTCGGACCAGCTTGCTTGGTTTACTTTTCATTACAAGCTTCACACACACACAAATATTATACACATACGGACAATGCATTAAACAAAGATAATTTGTAGACGCACGCACAATACATTACACAAATATGATAATAAAAATTATAGATGCGCATACATGGACACATGAAACATTATGGACATATGCTTACAATACATTTACACATATAATACAAAATAAATCTTATCGGCGATTTATACACACGCAATACGTACACATAGACATATATATGCACACAATGCATTCGACATAGCTACAATACAAAATAAAGCAATTTATAGACGCTTTAGATGCATCCATGCAATACGAAATATTGACATATGCTAGCATAAAACGAAGTGTAATCGCAAACAATACATTTATTATCTCAACAAACTCGCAATACTTAAGGTTTAAAATGAACTTTTTAAAATGAAAAATTTTTTGAAGCTTTTTAGTTTCAATTTCAAACTAATAGATTACATTTAATATTTCTAATAAGCAAAAAAAAAAATACTTTGCTGCATTTCAAAACTAATTTAAATTGATTAGGAGTTCTCGTTTTGAAATTGTTGATTTTAACGCCATTTTTAGCCATCTTTCATCACAATGTAATTCTCTTTATTATACAATCTTTAAAAAAATAAAATATACTTCTCTGAAACTTTATTTGAGGAATATTAACTGATTTAAAGTTTAATCTGATTTGAAACAAATATTACTTTTAGTTTCAAATATGCATTTTTGAACACAGCGGTAACTGTTTATTTAAGGTGTTGTCAGTTTGACTGACAAATGGAACTATTTTTTTTTTTTTCCACGGTGGACATATTTGTAAAATTTACTTGAGGAGTATAACCTGAGCGCATTTTTTATATTTTTAACTACCCAGTAATCTTTAAAATTTATGAAAATATTCTCCGTGATGTTTTATTTAATTTTAGGTACTTTGACTTTAAATTTGCTATAGTTATCAGTCTTATTTTTGGATAATGTCATGTATGGACGTTCATATTTCCAAAAATCGGCATGTTTATACACAGACAAAAAACAAATTCAAAATTCTTTTGAAAATATTGGTGTTCGTTGAATTGTAGAAAGCTTTTCCATTTATGATTAATAAATATATTTTTTACTTAATAACAATACCCCCTAGCCGGGACAAAATAATACAGAACTTTAAACGATTTAAAACTTTATAAACTACCCTAATTAAAATTGTAAAAAGTGAAAACAATTCTTGTAAAAATTAATTATTCATCCAATTCTTTTTTTCTTAAGACAATAGTGCCCGTAAAACATTTTATTCATAAAAGCAATTAAAACTTTTGTAATTAAATAATGTCTTAGCTTTCATTGGATTTTATTTTCAGTAACTGATGGTTTTGTTTTACAAAAATAAATTGATGATTTAATTGTCCAAGGACTTCTGCTTTTAACTAATATAAACATTAAACGGCACAAAATTTAATTTCTCGAAATTTCATAAAATGAAATAATTGGGTGGTAACAGATGTTCATTAAATTCCGGCAATTATTTGGTTTTTGAAAAAATGTCCAAATCTTGGTGTTTTTCACCGCAAAGAAAGAAGCTAAAACCTCCGAATACTGGTTATTGCCCAATTACGAAAAAAAAAAGGTGGGGGGGGGGACAAAAATTTCGAGCGTTCTAAAAAGGATCAAAAATATAATTTAAATAATCAAAAAAATACTTTGGTCTTTCCTTTTAATAACAATGATTTTGACGATAAAATTTTGTTTTCATTCAGTTTGGTGAATTTTAACTAAAATTTTGAAGGTTCTAAAAAGGATTTAAAAATATAATTTAATAATCAAAAAATTAAAAAATACTTTGGTCTTCCTCTTAATAATAAAGATTTTGATAAAACTTTGGAAATTGTTTCATCATGGCATGCTAATTTTTTAGTAAATCAGTGGAGGTACCTACATTAGACACGCATACAATGCCAAAAAACAAACTTTATAAACGCGCACATCGAAAAACATATGCTATACGTAATAAAACAATTTATAGACACACACACGTGTTACAAACAAGCACTATCTTTTGACAGTTGCATAGACACAAAGATTTGAGAAGCATAATTTGTATAAGTGGTAAGTTATGCCGTCGTATTTTGCTCACTATCGAAACAATCAATTCCAATAATTAAAAAAAGACTATGACCGACGTATTATGCGCATGTCTTTTTACTTAAAAACACACTGTAGATTTTTCTTTCTTTTCTCGTATGAAAACACACACACACACAGCCTGAGTAAAGGAATTTATTTAACTGTACTTTCACTAGAATGGAATTATTGGAATATGATACAATAAAGCTAAGTTTCAAATGGGGGTCCCCACACAGACATGGAATTAGGTGCAAAAATTACCGAAGCTTCTTGAGCATTCATATTCCTAACCCTCTCCGGCAGGGGAGGTACCGTCTGTACAGATGTCTCCGCCTTCAGGGGTGGGGGTTTTCGGCGCTTTAGACTTAATTTTAACAGCGATAGGGCTCTGTTAAAAAAGTGTATCAGAGTATAGATGCGCAAAATACTTGCGCACACACACACACACACACACACACATTCAGAAAGGATTTTTTTTTCCACTCAGAAACAAACCTTGGCCTTGTTTGGCACAAAGCCTCGTTTTTAGAGCACATTATTAAGATGACAGACGACCTATAGATCGGCCTGTCATAGATACAAGCTTTCCTCCTCTTTTGTTTTTCAGCGAAAGTTACTTTCTTTTTTTTTTCTTTTTTTTTTTTTTTTTTTTTTTTTTTTTTTTTTTTTTTTTTTTTTTTTTTTTTTTTTTTTTTTTTTTTTTTTTTTTTTTTTTTTTTTTTTTTTTTTTTTTTTTTTTTTTTTTTTTTTTTTTTTTTTTTTTTTTCTTTTTTTTTTTTAAACTTGCTAAAATGAATTTCATAAGCTACATACATGCATATACACACTTTCTGTACTAAAGTAATTCGTATATACACGCATGTACAAACATCGATGCTGTGTTTAAGCAAGATAACAGGAAAGGAGAAGGAGATCGTTTTTTTAATAAAGAAACTCTTCACTTTATTTTGCGTTGACATATATCTTTCTGTACAAACCTGACAATAATTTAAATAAGAGAAAGAAAGAGATATTGAATGACTTGAATTCTTTTTTTTTTAATTCTAGAAAATTATATTTTCTTTATTGAATAAGTTTCAGAGATGTGCGAAATATTCGGAAAGATCTCAACAGATTTGAATCAATTTCGATACAATTTTTTTGGGTAGTACCGTTTTCAACTTTTCTTTCTTCGAGAATTTTTTTGTCTGTATTTCTGTGGTGATGAGTTATATCATTATTTACATTCAAGCTAATGTCATTTTTGTTGCTGTTATTATCACATCGGTTCGATTGTTTTGCTCTTCCACCTCCTTCAGGTGTCTGAAGGTTATCCTAATTGACAGACATCTGAAGAAGACCAGGAGATACAACAGCCGAAATGTTGTGAAAATAACAAAAATTAGGACATTATTAATGCAAATGTAAATAAGTTTTTTTTTTGTTGTTGTTCTGTTTTATTTTGTTTTTTCCTTAATTTAATTTTTTACACTTCAGATTATTTTTTAGTATTTAAAGTAGAATCTGAACAGGAATTGTTATCTTCTGAGCATTTTTGGCTTTCATGACTTTTTTTATCAAGGAATATATTATGTTGAGAAGGCTGATTTCAGTGCCTATAGGTATATATTTGGTTTCTTGGGTCAGGGTTGTGTCTTTGTTTCATCAGGTAGAATATCGTTATTTTTTTGTTTTTTGTTCTGTTTTGTTTTTTGTTCTGTTTTGTTTTTTGTTCTGTTTTGTTTTTAGTTCTGTTTTGTTTTTAGTTCTGTTTTGTTTTTAGTTCTGTTTTGTTTTTAGTTCCGTGTTTTGTTTTTAGTTCCGTGTTTTGTTTTTAGTTCCGTGTTTTGTTTTTAGTTCCGTGTTTTGTTTTTTGTTCCGTGTTTTGTTTTTTGTTCCGTTTTTTGTTCTTTGTTTTTTGTTCTTTGTTTTTTGTTCTTTGTTTTTTGTTCTTTTTTGTTTTTGTTTTTTTGTTTTTTTTTTTTTGTTTTTTTTTTTTTTTTTTTTTTTTGTTTTGTTTTTTTTGTTTTGTTTTTTTTTTTTTTTTTTTTTTTTTTTTTTTTTTTTTTTTTTTTTTTTTTTTTTTTTTGTTTTGTTTTTTTTTTTTTTTTTTTTTTTTTTTTTTTTTTTTTTTTTTTTTTTTTTTTTTTTTTTTTTTTGTTTTTTTTTTTTTTTTTTTTTTTTTTTTTTTTTTTTTTTTTTTTTTTTTTTTTTTTTTTTTTTTTTTTTTGTTTTTTTTTTTTTTTTTTTTTTTTTTTGTTTTTTTTTTTTTTTTTTTTTGTTTTGTTTTTTTTTTGTTTTTTTTTTTGTTTTTTTTTTTTTGTTTTTTTTTTTTTTTTTTTTTTTTTTTGTTTTTTTTTTTTTTTTTGTTTTGTTTTTTTTGTTTTTTTTTGTTTTTGTTTTTTGTTTTGTTTTTTTTTTGTGTTTTGTTTTTTTGTTTTTCTTTTTGTTTTTTTCTTTTTCGTTTTTTGTTTTTTGTTTTTTTTGTTTTGTTTTTGTTTTCTTTTTTGTTTTTTGTTTTCTTTTTTGTTTTTTGTTTTCTTTTTTGTTTTTTGTTTTGTTTTTTGTTTTTTGCTTTGTTTTTTGTTTTTTGCTTTGTTTTTTGTTTTTTGTTTTGTTTTTGTTTTCTTCTGTGCTTTGTTTTTTGTGTTGTTGCGTTTTTCGTGTGTTGTGTTTTGTGTGTGTTTTGTTTTTTGTGTTGTGTTTTTTGTTTTGTTTTTTGTTGTGTTGTGTTGTTTTCAAATATATCTGCAACCAAATGTATAAATTCTTGCTTGTGGAAATCTCTTCCAGCTTCTTGCTATTCGGTCAACCTTGATCTTCAAAAATTTAAATGCAATGTCAATTGTCTTAATTCCTGTACTTTGTTTTTTCTCCTTAATAATATTTTCCTTTTCTCATTCTTTCACACTTAGCAATCCTTTGCATCTTAGTGGCTTTATTGCCTGGCTTGGGGGGAAATGAGTTTTAAAAAAAAATGTAGGTTTCCTCATTTGACTGTTAAACTAGCTAGATGTAACTGTAAGTTCTATTCTTATAGGTTCTTTTTCTTTTCTTTTTTTTTGTCTCTCTGAATTCTGTTCTTTCATTGTCCTTTTCTCTCAGCCCAAATACACCCAACATACAGATAATGTTGGTAATGAAAATATTTATAATAAACTTTAAATGGTATGAATATAGATGTTTCTTTTTGAATTATCAATAAGGTAAAAATCTGATTCTGCGTCACCACCCACTCACCCAACCTCATACATTTGGTTAGACTTTATAATCTTTCTCTAATGAACAAATACAAATTTCAGTCTTATGACCATATCATTTTGAAAGACTGGCTTCCATACAATTACCAAAGTAGTCTAACCTGATCAGTACCTAGATGGGTGACCATTTTGGAATACCAGATGCTGTAAACTTGGATGTGCGGGAGAGATAATGGCTCAGAATTGTTAATGTGAGAGCTGAGCTCCAATTCCAGTTGGGTTTGTTATAATCACTTATGTGCAAATTACCTCAGGGAAAAGTATGAATCCACCTCTTCTCCCACCATAAATGGGTTAATAATTAAGAGTTGTATCACTAAATCATTGCTATCTCTCTCAAAAAAAAAAAGATAAATTTTGGCAATCTAAAAATACTTTCTGGCTTTAAATAACTTGAAAAGGGGTTGATAAGCCATAAAAAAATAAATGAATCAATCAAAAAAATGCTAGGAACAGCCAATAAGAATGAAACCTTGCTTGTATTGATGTTGGGGAGTCAGCATTCCTAAATATATTATTGGCCTTTCAGTAAAATGAAAGGAGGTAACTGTATGAATTAATATGCAAGAGTTACACTTAAAATAAACATTACAGCCAAAATGAGTGCATGTGTGCACATATAAGTAAGGCATGTTTGCATGTAGAATTACCAACATGTGCATATGTGCACCATACAGGTACTGTTGTAGGTGTGTTCTCTGGTCTGCTTCAATGTTATTTTTCCTTTTACAATGTAAATAATGTATTCGTGTATAATATACAATTACCCTCTACTTGTCAATAACTTGTTTATTCAAACTAGACTATATTATTCACTTTGAGGTAACAAAGTGAACCATATTTTAT
>CAHIKZ030000646.1:2147500-2152500 GCA_903632075.3 Acanthosepion pharaonis
CTTATAATGTATAAAAAATTATGATTACAATAATTAAACCTTGTTAATGTCTGAAGTATTTTAAATTCCATAAAAAATTCTGTTATTACCATATTTACATAGAAATATCTTTACTAAGAAATAAACAAATAGGTGTGAGGGTTTTTTTTGTCATTTACAAATGTAGAATACTGGTTAGCTTGTCATCTAACAAAAATAGTGTTGAGGAGATAGAAACAACACTGGTCCCATTTTCTCCAAGGCCAGACCCCAGAAATCCTGTTCGTAGAATATTGGTTAGCTTGCCAGTGGTCTGACACACAAGCTGGCTAGTGTAGCCAAAAGCCACCTCACTTGAGTCATTTCATGGAGAAATATATGGGTGAATAAAGACCACTCATGCAGATGTATTGGGCAGGTCCTTTCTAGCAAAATGGACCAACCTAACTGGTGTATTAGGCACTCTCCTATAAAATGAGGTAAAATCAGCTGGCTTGCTTTACAAGGAAACAGAAGGCAGCCATGTCACTTGACTTCTACAACAAATTACTTCAGAATAAGAATTTAAAATTTTTCTTTTTTCATTTTTATTGGAAGAGAATATCTGTTTTGCTGTATCACAGCTCATCAATGTGGCTAGACATTTGATTGCCTCAAGCTGGGATTGAAACCTGATTTGGCATCAGTTGGAGATTTTACTCCTGAGCTATCAGTGCCTGGTAGAGAAAATGGTGAATTTTGACGTACCTATTCTTCGAATAAACATGCCAATGACCGAGAGGGCTCAATTCATGGAAGAGCTTTGTAGTATTAGCAGTAGTAGTCATTGTTTAGAAATTCACATTTTCTCTCCAGAGTGCTTGACTGGAATTAAATTTTCTAGTGGCATATATACTGTCATCCATAGACAGACTGTTTTGATGTATCACAGCTCATCAGTGTGGCTAGACATCCAATTGCCTCAAGCCAGAATCAAAACCCGACTGATTTGGCATACTTATTCTGCCAGTCATACTATCTTAATTCCTGGCTATTGACAATTTCTTCTACTTGATTTTCAATGTGAAGCATACAGGTTATCAAACTTTGCTAAATAAATTTAGGAAAAAAAAAAAAAAATTTATTTACCAAATTTGTTGGTTATTCATTGACTCAGCATTGCCTACCAACAGAAATATTTACTTTATTAATGTAATAAATGACTAGGGCTATGCTAGGAAGTATTTTATTTTATTTATTAATGTTCACCCAATATAAGACCCAAGAGCCTCTCAAGGTAGAGGGTTACTGGGTGGAGTTGTATTAGTGTAAGAAAGGGCAAGAAGTCAAGTTCTTGGAGCTATGCAGGAAAGACAACAGCTAATTCTAGACTTGAAGAGGTCAAGATTTAATTACTGAATAATGTTAATGGGGATGTTAGAAATATAGAGTTGGATTAGACTTTAGAAGGAACCAGAAACAATCCTAAACAGGAAACAAGGGATAAATCTCTACTCCTCTATCCACCCCAAGCAAGGTAATAATGCCACTAAGATGCAAGGGACTATTGGGAGTGAAACAGAATAAGAAGATTTTAGAAGGAACCAGAAACCCAATCCTAAACAGTGGAAAAGGGATAGACCTCTTCTCCTGTTCAAAAGACCAGGTGTAGTAAATTCAGTGAGCAGCAGTAAGAAAAAACAAAAACCTTGCCTATAAATACAGATTCAAATGCAGCCAATGTTAAGATACAACCATAGTTACTGTCTCATTTTTCATTTAATCTCTGCTTCCAGAAATATTAAGTTTCTGTAGAAAATGAGTTGATTTTTTTTTTTTTATCCTATCTAAAGTTGTTCAAATATGATTAATTTCAGAGCATATTATGTAAAAATCAACAAATGAATAAAAATAAAATCCTTGATTAAAAATATTTATCTGAAATCTTTAGTTCCTGATTCTACTTAAAAGAATAAAAAAGAAAATTTTGACATACTTGTTTAATAAAAAATATTCTTGATACATATTACATCAAAGTTCTTTTGTAAGTAAAGAATATTGAATAAAATAAATGATGAAAAATTTAAATGGTAAGAGAATGGTAATTTCTGCAGACATACCAGGTAAAAAACTGTTTTTATCAGAATTATCAAAGAGATAGAATTTTTAAAAACCACAGGAGTAATTTCTTGATTTTTTTTTTCTCTCCAGAATCTATCTTAAATATCTATGTCTACCATTTGCCTATTCTTAGAATATTGCTGATGCTCCTGCTATTTATTTAGACATTCTTGATAAAATCCAAAGAAGAATCAGCAATATTATAGGTCCTGATCTGATGGCTCAGCTTCAGTCACTTTCCCACCACCATAAAGTTACCTCTTTGTGCCTTTTCTACAAATACTTTCATGGTAATTGTTTGGATAAGCTCTTCACTCTGCTACCTAGACTGAATTTAAGCACATTACTAAACTGGTGATGAGGGCTAAACAATCTACAGTTGAGTCAACTAGATGTAACCATAAGTTCTATGTTGACAGTTTCTTTTCTCATACTTCTCACTTGTTGAACTTCCTTCTAGCTCCATGCTTTCCAGCTAATTTTAATCTTCAAAAATTTAAATGCAATGTCAATTACCATTTATTATCCTTCTGATTACTCTTCTTTTGGTCTCACTCCTTAGTAATGTTTCTGTTTTCTAATTCTTCCATACCCAGTAACCCCTTCTCTCTTAGTGGCTTTGTTTCAGTGAACTTGATTTAAAAAAGAAAAAACAAACTTCCATGCTTCTAAATGTTTTACTATCTTTTTCTCTTCTTTCAATTGCAGAATCAAATGTCCAGGAAACAGTCACTTGTAATCAATATGAATTATTCTATATTTTTGTTTCTTTGATTTCTCAAAAATGTCCTTAAATTCTTATTTCTGTGATATTAGCAATGTTAAACAGCATTTGAAAATAAAATCTTTCAGTATAATATTCTTTGACTTGTTTAGAGGAAGTATTCATCAGCATTCATTTGAAACTCCTCTATCAACTTATTGTTTTTTCATTACAACTCACAGGTTGCTATTCTACAACTCTTAAGTAAACAGCAGGATATGGAATTTGAATGAAAGCAACAATGGCACCTAACCTAGAGCCATTATTAAAATCCAGGATATGGAATTAATAAATACTAAACACTCCAGATACCTCAGAATGTGGATCAATTATAACATTTAGTATAGAAAATAAGGAAATTGAAGATAGAATAGCCTGTACTAGGAGTAGTTTTTCCCAACACCACAAGTTGCTACAAGACCATTAGCCTAAAAACTCTAGTCAAGTTCTTAAATAGCCTAGTGTTGTAGAGTAGTTTTCACAGTGGAGGCTTATATTTCGCTAAGTCAGTCCTAAAAGGGTCCGACGTACAAAACGTTAGGAACTTGAAATAATAGTTAATGATGCAGCAATCTAGTTGTGGTCGTTGATACTTCAATGTCTGACATCGACTGACTCACTCAACTCCACTGAGCTCAACTGGCGACCGCTACTACTACTACTACTTATGTGTGGGAGAGTCTATTACAATAGAATAGGTAATGTTCTGGTATAACACCTAGTCAGATCGAGATTTTCATGTGGATGTCATGCATGGTGCCAAACCTGTTTGGAAATTGGTAAAGTATCAAATGTATAGAACTGCTATCTCTGATCAATGATTAAAAATAGCTCTGAGCAAATGGAACCTATAGGTCTTGGCAAGGACCATCCTTCTTTGAACCTCGTGGTTCATTGTTCATGATTCTGAAGAACAAAGAAGTTTACCAAATAACAGAAACCACATCACTTGGGCTTTCAAAAGCAGTAACATAGTGGATAGCACATGTAGCTCAAAGAGAAAATAATGACATAACCAAGATGTTGACATTACACACTACTTCAAACAAAAAGCTAGGAAGGAAAAGATACTGAAAAGAGCAAAAACAGTTAATAGACTTGAGAAATCTATTTTTCTAAAAATTGTTTTAAGAGAAAGATTTTATAAATTTCAATCAAAACTTGCACTGGCTGCTCTGTCAATGAAAGCTGAATGTTTCCTCATAAGGAAACATCTAATATGCCCATTCCTTCACTAGGTGTTATGCATGATGTATGCTTGGATGGTGATGTTTTTCTGATTCACGATTGACTTGGCAGAAGAATTCCTGCAGTAGCCTGTCATTACATTCTGCAGTAAACTGCTTGTCAATCAAGGTTAGAGGATCCAATCTGTCCTGCTATTTAATCCATAGTTGGGGGGAGAAGAGATAGATTCATGCCTTTCCCAAGGGTAAATAAATGTAACATACTCAATTGGAATTCAAACATGAGTCTCCAATTTCTCATTCAGATCTATTATCCATCACACACACCCACACATTCTGAAGTGGTCATCCATCTAGATGTTAACCAGGCTCAACCTTGCTTAACTGATGAGAAGCAGTGATAAGGTTGTAAGCAATATTACCATTAGCATAGAGGATGTGTGTTTAAATTGTAATAGAAGTTTATACTTTTTTCTAGATCCATGCTAATGACATAACAGTCAAAGATCAAGTTGCAATAAAAAGCAATGATGGTAAGATGAAAGAAATAAAAGTTAAAAATGGATAAAATATTTACTTCATGTTGCCCATAAGGATAAGAAAGCAACTATAAAATCAAAGGAAAGTTTGTTGCACATATCAAACTCCTCATCATCCATCAGAACAACCAACTGCAATTGAGATCATAGTGTTATTGAGAACTCCATGATTCTTTTTTTTTTTTTTATTTTGGCTCGATAGTATGTGCTTTGGCAGTGCTACATATATGAGTGTTTTCTTTCGCTTAGACTGGTTGCCAACTGCAGAGGGTTTGGTCTACTCTATTTAACCCATAGTTGTGGGGAGAAAAGATGGATTCCCAAAGGTGAATGTAATGATCTTGACTAGAATTCTAACTTTGTTCACTGATTTCTTGTTTTGACCCACTACCCATTGTATCACCTGCACATCTTAATAAAATAAAATTCTAT
>CAHIKZ030000646.1:2155000-2182500 GCA_903632075.3 Acanthosepion pharaonis
TTCCAATGTTAAGTCTTTTAACTATTGTCTTTTGTGTAGTAGTAGTAGTCATCTGTATCCATCTTTAGCCAGTCCAAGATGGATTCAGATAAAAATTTTTAAAACAATGTTACTGTTTTATATTCTGAGAAATACTTTTTTTAGCAGTTGTTTGCTATTTGTCAATTTAATTTAAAAACAAATAATAATCAAGTGACTCTTGAGTCAGATTTCTTTACCCACATTTGATTAAAATTTAAATTTACAAGTCTGTAACAGCTGAAATATGGATGACCCAAAATGATAAAACCTGATATTAGCCACAATTGTAAAAGTATATTACCAACATTAAAACACTGTCATATGATGGGCAATATTTCATGATAATACACAATTAACAAGTGAGACAATAACACCATAACCAAGAAAAGTAATGCTCTGCTGTGCTTCTCTGTAATGAGCAAGAGAAGACCAATTAATTTTGTGCTTTTTTCCAATGATTAAAGACTTTAGCTTGAATAATGAATCAAGTTGAGAATTTAAAAGAGGATTCAAAATCAAAAGGAATTTTTAAACAGCTCACTCTTTTTATAAAATTCATTAATTATATATTCTCTTTTCTTAAATCCCGCCTCCACTCTTTAAATGTACTGATAAGAAGGGAGTTGTGGGAGACAATGAGGTGGAGGATAAAACTTGTTTAAGTTGAATATTTTTGTCACCAGATGCAGCTCTTGTTTTTGGTAAATGAGTTGATTAAATGATTCTTTGCAAATGTTTAATTTTTTTGTGGAGTAACTTTGTAAATTTCAATAATTACTAAGATCTTAAATTTATTTTCATTTAACCATGACAAAAATTAAAGGCAACAAACATTAAGGAATTCATACATTTTTGTGAATTTTGCCATTCTTTTTCTTTCTCTTCCCAAACATTTGTCCTTTTTTTCCTTTCTTCTTTCTCTTTTCTTAATACTTTGTTCTTACCTTTCCTTCATTTTTTTTTGTTTCCCTTTCTCTCTCACTTTGTTCATTCTCTCTTTTCATGCTTTTTCTTTTTACTTTGTCAAGTTCAATTCACTCTGTTAATCTATTATGTGAAAATTGAAAATTCACACTGATTTTTACATAGATTTGCTTGTTTTTTCCACATTTTCAGCTTCATTTTTACTCTTTAGAGAATGTTTTTATACAATATTTTACAATTTTTTTTTTCTGATTTTTGATTTTACATCTATGATTCCGAAATCTAAAAATAAATTAATGAAAATGATTTCATGTTGCTGCCTTTACTCAATTTTATATAGAATACCTTTGGGCTTTATTAAAAAAAAAAAAAAAAAATGTTAAATACACATGATCTAAGATTGTTATCTTTCTTACCTAACATGTCTATTCATATATATAATTTGTACCTTATCTGCTGCAGGGCTTCTTTTAGAGCAAAATCATCAGATTCATTATTTATTTTCATCCCTCCCGTTCTCACATAGATTTTTGTAACAGGCATATGTTCAGAGATAATATCATAGATTACATTTACAATTATTTCATGGTATATCAGGCCTACATGACATGTGAGATGCTCCGTATTGTAGTGAGCTGTAATTTGTAGGATTAGGCAAATTTTTCTCAGAAGAAAAAGACATGAGACAATTTTCCCTTGTCACCCTTTCTTTTAACTATTTATATCTATAAAAAAGTGTTTATATATAGGTTAGAGATCATTAAAATGGTACATGCTACAAACTTGAAACACAGTATTTTTTTTTTTTCACACAAAGTATTTTACAAGCTCCATGGAAATGTGTTTAAACTATTTAGTATTGTTATATACTAAGCTTTGTAAATTAAACAGTCACATTTTAAGATGTCCGTGAGGATTGGGACATACACATTAGTGTTCATAGGTACGGTATATAACATTTAGTCTGGTACAAAGTCACAACTACAGAATGCACAATGAAAATCATACACATAACATAATAACTATGATCTGCAAGATAAGCTTGCTGACCATTAACCCCTATGGCAATATCTTAAATGGTAGATATGACTACAATCAGTTTTTTCTAGACATTTATAGCTAGGACCTGCCATGTACACAGTCAAATCCTCCTTATTCCCCTCATATTCCATCAGTAAGAAGGGAGGTCCACTTCGTCCTGAGAATTACTACATTGGGTAACAGAATCCAAAAAGAATGCTTACCCAATCACAACAATCTTAACCCTTTTAAAGTCTAGGGTAAACTGTTATCTATCCCACATATATCCGACTAATCAGCAATTTCTCCTCTTTTGTCCATATAACAACCTCATTCAGTAACCCCCCTGCACTTGAGTGGCTCTTGTGCTGGGGAAAGCTTTAGTGTGTTGAAAGAACCCTTTCCTGTATTGGGATAGTGTTTCACTTCCTACAACACATTGTTTTCAGTGATTTTCAATTCTTCCATCTTCACATCCATGCTTGTATATGTGCAGGGCATCATCTACAAAAGGTTATCTATGGGGAGATATATATATATATATATATATATATATATATATATATATATATAATAATCACACATAGAATTAATCAGAAGTATTAATGTGATTAGTGGCGACATCCATTGCTAGAAAAACATAATATATGCATTAAAATCCTGTTCATCCATAGTGCGAAGTTTTGATCCTGGACGAAAAAACTTGTTGTCTGTAGCTTTTCAGTTTATTTGATGTTAAAATGCTAGTACTTACGGATAGTCTTCTATCCATCAACAGGCATGTGTTTTTTTTTCCTTATAAAATCAAAAACGACAGACAACAAGTTTTTTCGTCAAGGACACTATGGATGAACAGGATTTTAATGCATATATTATGTTTTATTGGATGTCGCCAATAATCGCATTAATACTTTGATTAATTCTATGTGTGATTATTCTTTGTATGTAAATCATATGCTGCCTAATGTTTTGTTTTTATATATATATATATATATCTCCTAGAAGTTGGATTTATCTATGATGGATCATTGTCGTCCACCCATTGGTTTGTTGCCTGTTTATCTTCTCCCCATCCCTCTCAGTCAGGGGTTCATCTTGATGCAATTTCAGGTATTCTTTAATTGGACATCTCCAGGACATGACTGATCAATTGTAACCTGTGTTTCTTAATATCAAGATATATAGTATTGGGTGCTGTTATTTTTTGTTACCTTTTGTCATGTCTTGATAGCATTATTTTCTCTTGCGTTATGTTTTTGATTGGGATCAACCATAATATAAGCGATGGTGGCATGTGGCATTTCTGTAAGTCACATTTTTGTTTACATTTTTATGCTTAGTTGATTTTTATGTGGATTATGCTTCACTTGATGTAAATGCTCACACTTACTTTTGAGAAACTATGAAATTTTGCCATTAGTTTTGAACATAAATCCTTGTACTCTGGATAAATTTTATATCCCATGAAAGTACATTTCATGGTAATATGGTTTTGTTGAAGAAAGAAGAACTTTTTATACATTCTTTTTCTATGTCCCTTCAGGATGTAGGCAATCATGACTCTCTACAACTTCCTGTCCTTTGTAGCTCTTAGTAAGGTTTGTCTTTTTGATATCACTCCTAATCCCTCTTCTACTAACCATTCATACAATCTCATTAGGCAGGTTGCTCATTGCTTTCATCTTGCCTTCAATATGCCCTGTCAGTGTCAAGTTTTCCAAGCCCTCTTTCTTCATGTACTCTAAGAAATTTCAACTATCTCTTTCTGATGTGAAGTGTCCTTTTTGTTTACATTTTCTCTAAAACTAATGTACCAGCATTTAACAGAGGAATTAATTTGGAATTTTATTAACCGATTTTCACTTTATTCACACTTTTATGGTTTCTCATTTTCTTAGACTGTCTTTTGTCCCATAACAATTCTTCTTTATGTGCTATATCTACTCAGGACATAGCTGATCATGGCTCTCCACAATTTCCTGTCCTTTGTTATTTCTCCTAATTCTTGTTCCACCATCCATTTAATCATGCTCTCCAAATATGTTATGCATTGTTTTCCCCTGTCCCTCTTGCCTTCCATCTGTCTTGTGAGTATCAGATTCTCCAAGCCCTTCTTCCTCTTTGTGTTTTAGAAATTCTAACTGCCTCTTCCTGATGTTAATTATAAGTTTTCTTTTTGTTTCCATTTTCTCTAAAACTTTGTTGTAGCTCACATGTTCAGTCATTGGTATTCTATGCAATCTTCTGTAGAACCATTTTTCTTTTCCCTCAAATCTCTTCCGTGAGGTGATTGTCCAGCATTCACTGCTATATAGGAGGGCTTATATTGCATAAGATTCCAGTACTCTTTTATTTGTTCCCAATGAAATTTTCCTGTTTCTTAAGACTTTGCTTAGATTTTGAAAGGTATCTTTTGCTATGCCTGTGCCTTTGAATTTTGGAATCACATTTTCTGTCTTCTGTTAGAGATGGGCACTTAATGGATCACTTAAGCATTCACTGCTACTGTAACACCTATCCTGACTCCACTGGATCAATGTACTCTACAAGACCGGCCGTTGGTTCTGTCCTGGTCCAGTACTACAGGTTCAATCTAAGTGTCCGGTTCACAATGTCAATTCAATTCCACTTTCCAGCCACATTGTGATTTTTTTGATCCTGGAGAGCAATTAACAAATTGTAGATCCTGGAAGATTCAGCTGGTCTACTTGCAAGTTTATTGGGGTGAGAATCAGGCCAAGCAGAAAAATTAAATATGAACAAGTTGATTCGAGTCCAAAGAAAAATGTATGTAAATGTATATAAGGAAGAAATTGGTATATAAAGAATAATGCTTCTTTTACAAGAAAGTAGTGTATATGAAATAAAGTCTAGAAAAAAAAACAAAACAAATATTGCAAATAATTCTGAAAGGAAAGTAGTTGTTGGGTTCACCCTTTTTGTTCTTAGTAGATGCCGTAATTATTTCACTATCAGGATATAAGGGGGTTCACTGGCAGTATTGTGCCAATATTGCAGATAACTTGAGTTCACTTTCTCCCTTATTACAGCACCAAGCGGACACTTTCACTCTCACTGCCTGTCTCTCTCTCTCTCTCTCTGGTCGTTTTCAACTCGACTGACTGTTTTTGCACAAACACACACTTAAATAAATGCAGAGGTAACAACAAAAAACTGGGGTGTTGGTAACTTAGAATACAACCTGATTACTGACCTCTCCCCCTTCATGATTAAATGAACAGTCTCTTCTCAATTGTTTTAAGTAGTGTGGAAAGTCAGCATCTTCATTATGCCATTATTCTCTGAGTTACATGTGATATCCATTTTAGTTGTTGCTGCTGTTGTTGTTGAAAGTTCTCAAGTGATGCTGTTTTCATTATTTGTACAGGTCTTGTGATTCTGTCATGCCAATCCAAAAGGTTTGAAGAAATATCATCTTTGCCAAGACCTATACAATTCACTCAAAGTGATCTTCAGAAGTGATTGTATACAGATAACAGTTTAATATTTACTTTTAACTTAGATGTTACTTTTTTTCTTATTTACATTATTAGGACTGTTTTCGTCATCTTCATTGCAGTATTCACAATATTTCAGTCATTGTACACTCCGGTCTTCTTCAGGTGATTAGAATTTTGAACCAAACACTTTTTTTCGTCCACCAGAGGTATATTGTTCCTGTTCCACGTGCCATGCCTCTTCCAGATGTCTCAGTTATTTCCCTGTAACTCAAATACCATAAAGAGGTGGATAAATCTATATCATCTCAAGAGATATAGACAGTTTTTTTCCTTTTAGAATATTAGTAATGTAATTAGACTGTTCTTTAAACAATTGAATGTTAATTAATTTTTGCCATTTAACAACCATGGTGGTAGACATGGGGATCAGTCAGGTTATGGCAGGTTTTTTCTGCTAGTATAGTACAAAATAGAATCCCAATTATTTTTATACATTTTGAATCCCTGTTGTTTTTGTACAGATAAACAAAAAAACTTGTACATTCTTATTTATATTCAGATTCATCTGGCAATAATATCCAAAAAATATTGATAGGAAATTAATTTTTGATAATACCTTAATTTTGTTAATATTTTCTGATGTTTTCATGTCATCTTTATACTCTGGCCTGTTTTTCATATTGCCTTTATGCTCTAGCCTGTTTCTTATATCGCCTTTACACACTGGTCCATTTTTCATATCGCCTTTACACACTGGTCCATTTTTCATATCGCCTTTACACACTGGTCCATTTTTCATATCGCCTTTACACACTGGTCCATTTTTCATATCGCCTTTACACACTGGTCCATTTTTCATATCGCCTTTACACACTGGTCCATTTTTCATATCGCCTTTACACACTGGTCCATTTTTCATATCGCCTTTACACTTGGCACTACAAAATCACAAAGCGATGTACCAAATAATTAAAAGCACATCACACAAATACTTCTAACATGATCATCAGCAAAAACAGCACTACCAAAAGCAAGATTTGGAAGGAAATCCACATCTATACTGGAAAGAACGATAACAGTAGATTTAAGAAATCTAATTTCTTGAAACACTGTTTTAATAAAAAGATTTTAAAACTTCAACCAACAGTAAAGCAAACTGTTCAATCAGTAAATGTGGAATCTATAGAAATGGCTAATATTACAATTACTATTAAATGATTTAACTTCTGGATTTTGAAATTTGCTTGGGTAACTTTGTGCAACTATTGCATCTGTTGTAAATTTGAGTGTAATAAATGATAATCAAGTAAGTAATTCATACACACTGATATATTGACCACTGTTTTTGCTAGAGGAGACTATTTATAGCCTTCACTCTAATATTTAAATTAGCATATCACTCTAACATCAATTATCTGCATTTAGATGTATTCAAATTTCAATAAAATCAGTTCCTACTCACTCCATCGTGATGAAACTGTTTAATGACCAATCAGAATGTAGTTTCCAAGTAGTGGAGTAGTCATCTCTAAGTTTTGAAACTTTTTCAGTTATCTCTCTCACACACACATATATATATATATATATATACCCACACACAATGACTGAAAAGTAATTCCCTATTTTATATATGAGTGGCCAGCCAGGAGTCTTGACTTAACACCCTGTGACTTTTTTCTTTGGGGTTGGAGCATGTCTACTATACCAAACTAAGACTTTGGAAGAAATTGAAGAGCGAATACAAGACGCTATATCTTCTACACCCCAAGAGTTCCTGTTGAAATCAGTTGACATGATTTATGGATGGTTCAAGAACTGGTGGCGAAATTTGGTGCCCATATCAAATTTTAAATAAAACCTCATGCTAAACGCTTTCCTCTCATATCCATTTCTTGTAAAAATTATAGTTAATAAATAAATGTTAAGTATTTTGAAATGGGGGTTACTTTACAATCTCTCTGTATATGAGAAAATGATATATATTTTTATATATCAAGAACAAAATTGGGGAAAAAGTGGAAAAAGTTTTCTTGTGATATTGGTTGCTTACTGTAATGAGACTGACGACAACTTCGACATAATAAAAATACTACTCTGATCAAAGGAGAAAACAATTCACTATGACTAAAATTTCTAGAGAGTGCCTTGATTGCAAGATCATCCACAATGAATTTGTACCCTGGCTCTCTCAACATTTCACCATTTTTGGTGGATCTTCTATTATCACAGTGTCGGATATCTTAGAACAAAAGTGATGGAAACAAAAAGAATTTAAATGAAATCAGCAAGATAAAAAAAAAAAATAAACTTTAAAATTCCCAGCATACCTCATTTATGTGCATATGCACCAACATAACAAATTTAGTCCAGTAAAGTCATAAAGGATGAAACAAGTCACAAGAAAACATTTTCCACATACATACATATACACACACACACACATACATACATACATACATACAATGAAGTGGACAAAGCCTGACAAATATTTTAAGACATTTTTTATGTTTATACATTCTTTTTTATAGATACAAGTATTTAAGTAAATGCTCTGTTTATACTTTTACCGGCCTGAACACCCAAGAAAATTTTTATAGAAAATATGTGTCCTCCTACAGGAATCAAACTTGTATCCTATATGGAACAGTCATATAGCCTGACATGCTTTACCGATTGAGCCACAGAGGAGTGTTTTGGTTAGCAGGGTCGATTTTACTGTTTTTAAACTACAATTCTCCATGATTTTCTCTCGTACATTCATATCTGCTCGATGTGTATAAACATAAAAAATGTCTTAAAATATATCTGTATGTATGTATATACTAAAAAATTGTTAGAAAGAAATCAGTTTTTCCTTTTAAGTAAAAAATATAACTAATAGTGATATACAGAAAATGAGATTTTGTTTTTTTTATTTTATTTTTTTTTTTTTTCAGTAAATAAATAACGTAATATTTTACTTTTTGTGGACTTGAGTAGGGCATTGAGTCTGTAGCCTGGTATGTCATTATTACCTGGAATCTAAACTGAAATTTTCACTGCTCAATTTGTTCAATATTCAGTACTGAATTAAAGGAAGAGATTATGTTTAAAAAAATGAGTCATTATTGTGTTAAATTACTTTTTTGTTTCATTATTATGCTTCAGACACATTGATGTATCTCCATATATGTCATTTAAAAATATTTTATTCATGTCTTGTAAGAGGAACTCATCTATAAATTCAGTTATTTTATTGTATTTCAATTGATCACACATTTATAATTGTGATTATTGATGCTTTCTCTTGCATGTATTAATATTGATTAGAGGGTGGGTCAAGGTCCTGATAAGCTTCAAGTATACTACCTCCCACACACACATGCCAAAAATTACATTCATCTTTTAAAGCAAAGTAGATGCCATATTTATGATAATGTGCTTGACAACACTCTCTTTCTCAATCTCTCTCTCTCAGGTTAATGTCTTTGTATTTTGTAACAGGTTTTGATGCTCCTTGAATAGACTTGATCATTGCAGTATTTCCACTTGATATTTTTAAGTTGTTTGATCCCTAACATAGCTTAACAGTGAGTGATGTCCATCTGATTAGTGTTGTGTGGTGGGGTTAGATGGTGTGATGTGTTGGCAAGCAGTGGCCTGTCAGTAATGCCATGAATATGCATGGATGATTGTTGTCAAACGTGCACCTGGGCAATCACAAATGGCTCAACACAGGAAGCATGGCATTTACTTTTGTCTACCTATGAACACACATGACACCAGTCTGCCGTATTTGGATTTTTGGTGGACATTTCATGGGTGGCACTGTTTTAAGGGCAGAGGAAGGTGAAGCGGGAAACATTTTGGTCATGAATACACATATGTATATATGTATACAAAAGCATATAATTGTGTACATACTCTGATTGTGTGTGTTGTATATATTGTTTTATACGGTGTGTTTGCTTCAATCTTATGATTTAAGTTATACATAAAATATTCAATATTTATTCTTTTGATGTAGATGTGTATCTTGTATATTTTTCTTATGATTGTAGGTACAAACATGTATTTATGTACTTCTAAAATTACATATAAAAACAAGTGCTTGCAAACACACACATATGAGTATTCCTGTATAAAATTTATATAAATATGATCTCTTCACAACTCTGTTTATAATTGATATTTTGTTGTAATTTTGACACCTTTGTTTTTAAACATACCTGCATTATTTTAATTTCAACAAAATCAAAAACATGCATGTTAAATTAAAAATATAAATATGATAATGAATGTGAAACAAAAATAAGAAAAAAAAGTTTATCATAGCAAAGAACTCAGCCAAACAATTACCATAAAAGTATTTATAAAAAAAAGGCACAGGGTGGCAAGTTTACAGCAGTCAGAAAGTGTCCAAAGTAAAGACGTAATGCCAAAATTTTCTTGGTAGCTTTGAAGTAATAAAAAGGTTGTGTTATTCTGCTTTCACATTCTTAGCTTTTGTGCTGATGCATGTTTGTGTGGACACAATTACTTCAGGTGGTGATATGCATGATTTATGTTGAAGTTATATTTTGGAATACAGTTTGATTTCTTTAAGAAAATTGTAGGATATATGGACTAATATCGTGATTGAGTTTTATTGTTGGTTGGTTGCATGATTTCATTTGCTCCTACTAATGGATTCAATATTTATATATTTACATAAATATGATCTCTTCACAACTCTGTTTATAATTGATAAGTTGTAATTTTGACACCTTTTGTTTTTAAACATACCTGCATTATTTTAATTTCCACTGAAGAGATGACCTCACTACTGTTCAAAAATAAAAACTTGATACATTTTTCCTATATTTCTTAACCTTTCTTGTTATCTTTCTGTAACTAATTTTATATTTAACCCACATAAGTGGAGTAGTTATACATATTCTTAAAATGAGGCTTTCATATCTGTTAACAAGGGTATTTTCCAAAATATATGAGGTAGATGTGAGGGAAGCTCAAAATTAACCTTAGATATTAAAGAATATTCTAAATCTACCTCCCCTATAAATTCAGTGAATCAGTGTTCAGGGAATAGATCAAAAATGGTAATACATGCTAACACTTAGTCTTGAATCTATATTGCTAAGAGCCAATTGCAAAGTTTTAATATTTTCTCCAAGTTCAATATTTGCCTGTGTCAACTTTGGCATAAGAATACAGACAAAAGGAAAACTTATCTTAGCTGATGCTTTTCATCCTCTGATGGACTTTATCAAAGCAAATGCATGGATTTCATTTTGTAAAATGCATTTATATACATGAGCAAAAATGTTATCGGTTTTTCAAAATTTTTAAATTTAATAACACTCATAAATATTCATCAGGTCAATCAAAAATCCAGGTAACATATGGAGGATGTCAAGTGACATAATTCAATGTCCAATAAACAAAAGTGAGTAAATGATATTTTTTTATCAAAGATTTTATATATGCTAATAATAAGAGTGCCCAAAACATAACTAAAACAATAATTATCAATAAAGTTTACAATATATATCTGTGTGACAAAAATTATTGCTCTTCAGGTTCAGACAAGATTATTGTATTCAATAATGCAATATTCTTCTCTGACCCTGAAGAGTGGTAACATTGCCAACTTTTAGCCAGTCATGTATAATTATTGTGAAATATATATATATATATATATATATATATATATATATATATACACATACAGGGTGTGATGTATAAATTGTCATTTATATGATGCAAAAATAAAAATAATACTGACATCTCATTTTAACAGATATATTTACAAGATTATACAAAAATATCTTGAAATACTAAAGAGTAAAATTATCCAATAGAATCACAATTGGCTTCAACCACAGCCTCCAGACAACTTCAGAATCTCCTGCATCTCTTCTGGATGGTCTCCTTGTTTAAGTTGGTGAAGGCTACCATAATCTTTACCAGTTAAGCTTTGGTGTTACAAGGAATTCTGTTGGTCTCTTGCTCAACTGCATCTCATACATAATAATCAGGTGGAGTTGCAGTCTGGGGAGTTAGGTGGCTAAATGTAAGGGATGATGTTGTCACAGAAATTGTCTGACTGGGTTCTCCTGCTTGTGTGACATGGTGCAGAGTCCCGTTGCCAGAGATATCTGGGTCAAGAGGGTGGCTGCTGGAAGACTATCTTCTCAAGGCACTTGATGTAGGCTTCCATGTTGAGTCTGAAGCCCTGTGAGAAGATGTATGGAGCAATCACTTCAAACACTATGATGTCGACTGGATATATATTTGATTAATACAATATCCCATAGACCAGAAAAAAATTAAACATTTTTAAATATTAACATCAGCTTCTTGATATTCTATAACCTCCAGAAGTTTTTTATTGATTGATTTTTCTTAAATTTTCTTTTTCGACTTTCATAGCTATTGATTCAATGTAGTGGAACAACTACATTGAATCAATAGCTGCATCTGCCACAAAAAAAGTTGATTCTCTGTGCCATGCCTGAAAGTTTTTCTCGTCTGAGTCCATCCTCCACATTTATAAATCTACCCTTCGTCCATGCATGGAATACTTTTGTCATGTATAGTCTGGTGCCCCTGCTGTTCATCTCAAGGTCAAAATGCAATATGCAATGTGATCAGCCCTGACTTGAGGACTCAACTCATTCACTTTCTCGTTGACGTATTGTGGCTTTCCTCTGTCTTTTCTATATATATATTTCCATGGCATCTGCTCTGATGAGCTATTTTCACTGGTGTGCCAACTACATGAATTCAAGCATGCTACTAAGTTGGCATCTCAGTCCAACCCTTTCACTGTTGTAAAAGTTAAATATAACTGCCTCTTCTAATCCAACAGCTTCTTCTCTCACACTTCCTGACAGTGGAATTCTCTTCCTCTTACTTGCCTCCCTGATAGTTAACCCCTAAACTGGGGTCAAAACACTATGAAAGTGTAAAAATAGGTCAAAATACCAGAAATACTTTTAAAAAAAAAAAAAAAAAAATTATTACCAGCGATACATTTTAGGCAAAAAAAATTTTACTAGTAATACTTTTTTGAAAAAAAATATCATCAGAAATAGATTTTTTGAAGGAAAAATATTACTAGCAATACATGTTTGAAAAAAAAATATTACCAGCAATAAAAATTTTGTCGGCATTAAATAACCCATTGAGATTGATATGCTGTAAAACAAACCAAACCTTGCACTGTTATTTTTTGTTTCTCAGATTTTCATGATGTCATCATGAACTTTAAAGGAATTTATCATTTTACTGCTTACAATACTATCCCAAAATTTCACTGCCTTCATGTTGTCACCCGTCAGGTTTGTTCCATTATTTCCATAAAGGACCCAATCTCTAGTCCGTCCAATGTAGCTCTACATTCATTTATAAAAATGACTATTGAGAAATCTATTTTGTTGGACGTTTTTTCACTCTGTGCTATTTACTTAAAAATAGTTTTTGTTGTTTCCATGTCTTTCACCAACAGTCTTAATATTCTACATCTTTTTTCTCTCTTTATATTCCCAAATTAGTCAAATATTTTCTTGCTGGTCAATTTACTTGCTTATTACACTTTCAGTTGTTCTCAAATATTATTTGTGATACTCTTCAAGCAAGTTTTTTTTTTTTTTATTCTTATCTTGCCAATTGTTCTCTAATCACTGTTTATTTTCTACAATTTCTAACATTCTGTTCCTGTCACTCGATAACAGCTAAATAAATAAATGCTAAATCCAATGCAGTGTTATATGTTAGCAACATACAATGGCAATGTGTAACATCAACATGTAATTTATATTTGGTCACTGAATGGGATACTGAAAAATTCTTGACCTGACCCACTTCCCCAAATCTGACCAAACAACACATTTTAATCTATATCTTGTTTCTCTTTTTGTGTAAGTTTCCAATAAAGAAATCATATGAAAAACTAAAAAATATATTTTGGACAAAAAAATATTGTTCAGCAAAATTTTTTTTTGCAAAGCACAAATATTTTTCTTTTGGGGACATTAATAATAACAGAGAAATAATTGCCTAGCACAATTACAAATGGTAATTGTTACTGTGAAAAAATTTATATAACAGAAAAGAGATCGTTTTCTTTCACCATCAATGACAAAATACCTTATTTTAACATTAAAGCATTCCCTGGAAATCAATCAGTATACAGTTTTGTCCATGTATAGAAAACAAACAGTTCTCAATTATATACAAGTGGGGGAGGGGAATAATCAAATTACAGATTGGGGGAAACAACAACTAAGAAACATTTTGTCTTTTCTTCAGATTAAAATTTTATATATATATATATATATATATATATATATATATATATATACCAACCTCCCCATGAGGTAAGATGTGGCACAAGGCAGAGTTTAATGTGGTGGAATCCGAGGCTGTAGGCTCAGCCAAATGTTCCCCATATAAAACAGGGTCAGATAGCTGTTTCCTGAAGTGAGACTCTGCCCTTCAGCCTAGCTCCATCTGGGGATCCTCTCTCTCTCTCTAGAGGTAGACAGTTTTGACCAGCACAGCTGGAAAAGATTCCAGCTGGACTCCAGTCCAACCCCAGAAACCAGAGTAGGGTGGAGAAATATGACAAATACAAATTAGAATTTTACATTAAGAAACTGCAAAAATAAAGGAATGCATAGTTTTATATTTAAATTTTTAATGTCCACTATATCTGGATGCATCAGCTAATCAACTTAATTTTTTTTTTTTTTTTTTTTTTTTAATGATTTTCTTTCTATTGCTATTGTTTTAAATATCACACATTGTATTAGTTTTGTGAGGAAAGATAGGTTGCATGATCCTGGATGTAACTGAGGTAGGTTGTATTTCTTCTCCAGCCTTTACACATATGACTGACTCCATTGATAAAACCATTATTAGTGTTACATGTTACTTATGAATTTTCCCATTTTATCTTTAAATTACCTACTATTAGTCTAATATATAGATTTGTATATCATGTCTTTCAGATGAAGGCATGCAGAAATGTTCTTGGTCTAACCAAGAAGGGATTAAAATAAAATGTGTTGTTTGTTCAGATTTGGGGAAGTAGGCCAGGCTCATACACATTGTCATTACATGTGGCTAACATATGACTTACTGCACTAGATTTAGTTTCTAAACAACAAAAAAATGACACATTTAAAACAATGTTTAAAATACATTTGAATTTTTCTTTTCTTTTTTTCGGACCTAATAACACATGCATTAACAGCCAAATTATTAAAACTTTGCAACTGGCTTTCACCAATATAAAGCCAATACTAAGTGTCAACATGTATTAGCAATTGTGATCTATACCCTAACGAGCACCTATTCAATGCATTTAAAGGGAGGTTTAGGGTATTCTCTAATTAAGAACAGCCATATTTGTGAAACATTATTCACATATTAGTAGAAATGATCAATATAATTTAATAGATATAAAATGACTATCTTTCTTAAAAATACTACCTTATATATATATATATATATATATATATATATAAAGACATGTCTCATTGAATAATTTAGAGAAGTTTTGTTTACTTATTTTCAGTAGGATCCTTTCATATTCACAGACAAGCTTTTTTATTTTTCTTATTAAAGGAAGAGAGAAAATTACCATGTTAATACATATTCATTTATTCCATGTACTTTTAACATTAGCACTATGTCATCATCAGGGTGTTTTTTTTCTAAGACAAAATTGTTGTATTCATCTGAAATTTAATTTTTTTTAATTGTGAAATGAAAAATGCTATGGTTATGTACTGTGCAATTTAAATTTCATGATGTAAACCTTAGTGTTTTTCACTACAAGGTAAAAAATTTAACTTTTAGATGAATACAACAATTTTTGTCTTAGAAAAAAAACAACACCCTGATGATGATATTGTGCTAATGTCAAAAGTACTCGGAATAAATGAATATGTATCAACACGGTAATTTTATCTCTTTCTTTAATAAGGATACTAAGAAGCTTGTCCATAAATATGAGAGGATTCTATTGAAAATAAACAAAACTTCACTAAATTATCCAATGAGACATGTCATAATGAAAACATGCTCCCAAAATATGATTATATATGTGTATTTTTTTTTTTAATCTGACATTTTTTATTACATCAAACATTTGTTTTCTTTGGGTGTTTTTTTTTTTTTTGACACAGAGAAAATAAATATTGTTCAAGTTAAACAGACCATTTATTCAAATATGGGTAACCATTACAAATAATGTTTGATAATAATACATGCATTTTATATATATATATATATATATATATATATATATATATTTCCTATTTAGCTCGAGTAATGAGTAATCATGAATTGGGAATGGGAATAGGGTGTATCTGTTGAACAATTTTGTTAAATTGGGATGGCAAGTGCAGATGAAAGGGTGCATATGTAAACATAAAAGCAACATTCAAATAATAAAATCTTTGCACAGTATTTACAAAAGGTTAAACCCATTCAATACACATGTAAGAAAAGTAAAGATCAACAAGGAAAAACGGATCCTATCTTAGAAGTAATCATGAATTAAATCATACAATGCATTTTTGTTTAGTTAATGCTGTTTGAATGCATTAAATATAGGTGATTTTTTTTTTATATATTTAAGTGATAAAGGTAATTAATACATCATTTATTAGTTTGGTGTTCAAAGCAGTACATACAAACATTGATTTTTAGGTCACTATATTTGTTTAAATTTAAAACACTTTATCTCAGTTTCTAATGCTAATGCATGATTAAATTAAATTTTTTTTCATGCCTTCATTTTATAACTGACCCCAATATATATATATATATAGGTAAATGACAATAGAAAAACTATATTAGCTGAAGTGTTTTCTCCAATGTGGACTTTTTCAAGGCAAAAACGAAATGAATATATTAAAACAAAGTAACTATTAACAACAAAACAAAATGTCCTTAGCAACTGGAAGAATTTAGAAAATGCTATTGCATTCATATTGTCAACTGAAAATTACGTCAAGTACTGTCATGTGTGGAAATATTGTTTCCATCAACACAACAATAAAAACAATATTTCCACATATGACAGTACTTGACGTAATTTTCAGTTGACAATATGAACATAATAGCATTTTCTAAATTCTTCCAGTTGCTAAGGACATTTTGTTTTGTTGTTAATAGTTACTTTGTTTTAATAAATTCATTTTGTTTTTGCCTTGAAAAAGTCCACATTGGATGAAACGTGCCAGCTAATATTAGTTTTCTTATTGTCTTTTACCTTTATAAATATTATCTTTTTCTACAGGTTAACTGAGAAATTTTTCATGTATGTGTGTGTGTGTATATATATATATATATATATATATACACACACACACACACAGAGTATATTTAGCTGAAAGAAATAATTTAAATAAGTTTTGTGAAATTCAACAGATAAACTGTTATCTATTCTACATATCCTCATAATATGTATCTCATACTCACCTTACAACAACCTTATTTAGTAACTCTCTAAATTGAGTGGCTTTTGAGCCTTTTTGTGAGTGAACAAATAAAAAAAAATTAATTTTTTTTATTGTATTTACCAATTTAAGAATGTCATCATACATCCAAATCAAAATTGTGGATAAACTGTCCAAATTTTAATAGTAGCATTTTCAGAAATCCTTTTTTTTCTTGAGTTTTCAGAAATTCTACTATACTTCTAATTCAAATAAAAATTCTCATTAATATCTAACATGAAATTATTTTTTTAAAAATTCTCTAATATATATAACCAAACAATTTCAAATAAGTTTACATTATAAGTTAATGTTTTTTAAGGAAAATGTAATTTTTTAATATAAATTCAATTTTACAATCAGATCTCTTGAAAAGTAGATGTGATTTTTCATGAAATTGAATAGAAGCAAGAGAGTATTTAAATTTATTTATTGCTAAAAAAATTTTTATAGACTTTCCTTTTACTAGATGCAGATATCTAAACACAGTATCACTTTCTTACATTTTTAGTTATAAGCTATAAATGTCTGGGTATATATAATATATATATATATATATATATATATACACACACACATAAAAGGAAACATTGAAGTCAGCAGTCTGTTGCTTCTGAGTGTTGACTTCAATGTTCACTTTTATATTTACATATGCTGTATTTCTGATATTGAGCTCCTTATCCCATAAATATCGTACACCCTAAAACTATTTTTTTATATATATATATATATATATATATATATATATATATATATATATATATATAAATATTTAATATGATATGAAGAGATGGATAGAGGTGTTGAATAACTTATCAGGATTAAAAAGTTGATCTGTGAACAAGTTAAAAATTTGGTTGTGGGTGCTCATATTCACTGAATACTTATTTGTGTTAAGGCATGAGTCCACATATTACTGCACTCTGATCCATCAGCAAAAACTTTGGCAAATCTTTTATTTCTGGTATTTCATGATGGTTGATAAAGACGAGAGTGAGCATTTGGGCAAACCACTCTCCTGTTTCTACTCCCAAGACTTCACTAATTGTAAAATGCTGTTACACATATTGTCATCCTTAACAGGAGTTAGCCTATATTAATACATCGTCAAATAGTTTACTTATAAATTTTGAAAAATGCTTTATTCATTTTCATCAACTTACGTATTCCAGTTTTGGGTATGTTTTAAAAAAAAAAAAAAAGTTGAGTAGTAGTCACTTTTATTTTTTTATCACCTTTTTTTTATTGTTTCTTTTCTTTTCTGGATTTTTCTATTTTGTGTTCTATTTTACTTGTATTTCTATAGATCATTTTATCATCTTCCCCAGGCCATCAGAGTACCATCAACCTTACCCACCTACTCCAACCCTAACACCTGTCCCTTTATCTTCTGTGATATCTATCAGGTGTACCAAAGAAAAAACTTGAATGTATGTCTCTATCAAATTTGCATCTGCCATTGATGACAATGCCAACACAAATCTTGATTCAAGACATGGGTTTCTTGGACTCTGGGGAATTTTTCAAGGGATTGGTTTTAGGTTATCATCTTTGAAAGAATCTGCAGATCAAAGCCGAGGAATATAGTATCTATTGTTATTCACTGAATTTACTTATTCTTTCGTCTACTTCAGTATTTACCATTTTGTGTGTGTGTATGTTTTATTTCACAATTTAAAAAAAAATAAAAATAATGCCACAAACATGAAGATGTGATATTTAAAAAGACCCAACCTGACACTCATTCAGGTTTCGAATTCAGAGCTGTCCTCCTCCTAAACTTGTTGCCACCCAAGGATATAGGACCTGGTCTTTCCTGCTATTTACCCATAGTTGAGGAGGAGGGGAATAGATTCATACCTTTCCCAAGAGCATCTATCAAAGAAATACAAAGCATACTCAATCAACCTACCATAAAAGAAAATTTTGATAATGGCTTATAAAAGCTGAAAACTATCAGAAGACAGTCTATTTATGTTCAAGTCTTCCTCAGAAATCAGAAAAATTGTCTATACCATAGAAAAATTAAATAATCTAAAATAAAAAAAAAAAATAAAAACTAGAGAAATATGTGCATAGAGCATAATTTAAAATTTTCAAAATGTTAAAAGATCATGTATGAGCATCTTTTTTTGTTTTTTGACTTTCATAGTGGGTATCAATTTACAATGAATTTATATAGCAGAGTGGACTTATTAACTTATATATACATACATATATAGACAGGTATCCTCAAATACAAGTGGCCAGCCATTAATTAATCTACATACATATATAGGAATTGGAATCTCTATCTATAAAAGGCAGGATGTGTGTGTGTGTGTGTGTGTGTGTGACGAATGCACGGCCACAATTTTCAACGGATTTGCACCATAATTTACATGCACATGCTCCAAGTTAGCAGGAAGGCCAAGACTGACTTTGCATTTCCCAAATCCCAATCGATAGTGGAAATAATCCATTTTTTTCATGCTTCTATGGCAGTTTTCATGTAGTTTGAGGCCATTTTCTACTAGCCAGAGTGAGAGCCTATAGCTAGCTGCCACAAATAGGCAGGAAGATTCTATTGGCCAGTGTGAGAGCCAACAGCTGACTGACATGAATGTTAACTAGCATGCAAAAAAAAAAAATCAATAGCTGTATTCATCACAAGTGGGAAAAATTTAAATCTGCATGGCACTTTACACCAATTGGCTCATTCGCTTGCTTAAACTCAACATTGATTCTGATTCTGCAAAACTGGGTTGGGTGTGAAAAAGTATTTGTTGTTAACATTCTTTTTTTCATTCAGTTTTTTCAGTTACGAGACCTTTTTTTAAATCTGATCGTTTTGTGTTCATTTTGTTTAGTTCTTTTTTTGTAACAGATTTAATGTTTAGTATAGAGCTTAGAAAAAATTTGCCGTGTGAGATAGGCAAGAAGTAAGGCATGTAGCAACATCAGCATGGCAAAGGGCACTCCTTTAAAGGCAAGGAAGGGTAAACTGATAGTGATTGGTGTATGAGTCGTACAATTTTTTTCAGTTACGAGTCCTTTTTTAAAGGTGATCGTTTTGTGTTCATTTTGTTTAGTTCTTTTTTCGTAACAGATTTAATGTTTAGTATATAGCTTAGAAAAAAATTTGCAGTGTGAGATAAGCGAGAAGTAAGGCATGTAGCAACATCAGCACGGCAAAGGGCATCCTTTAAAGGCAAGGAAGGGCAAAAATATTTGTTTAGTTCTTTTTTCGTAACAGATTTAATGTTTAGTATAGGGCTTAGAAAAAATTTGCAGTGTGAGATAGGCAAGAAGTAAGGTATGTAGCAACATCAGCATGGCAAAGGGCACTCCTTTAAAGGCAAGGAAGGGCAAAAATATTTTAAGTCAAGTGATAGTGATTGCTGTATGAGTCGTACGAGTTTTGAATCAAGCGCAGGTAATGCCGGGCCATGCTGCTAGTCAAATATAAATCAAATGTGTTTAGAATCTGACAGAATGATAGGATAAGGAACAAATAGGAAATGTTTATAAATTTGACATGTTTCACTTCAAGCTTCATATGACATTTAAATTAAGGAAAAATATGTTAAATTACATATATTCATGGCTTGGAGTGCTTAACCTATAGTAATATGAGAAAAAAAACTTGTTTCTGATCGCAGTGGATATAGTACAAATCCCACCAGAAAGCTTCACTATTCTTCCAGTGAAACATTCATGATGTATTTGTTCCTCTCTCTTGATTTCCATGCTTAGCTGATAACTTTAAGCTTTTTCCATTGGGATGAATTTGAACTTATTTAGGTCTTTTTTTTTTTTTTTTTTCCAATGGTTGCAATTACATAAAACATCTTCTTGCTGCATGTATTGCATTTAAATTGTTTGCAACCATTTCACTTTTAAATATAGATATGTTGGTGAGTTACTAACCAGAACCATTGGTATTCTTGGATTATAGCCTAACACTAATTGATTAAGGCTGAAACTATCAATGCAATACATTGTGTTTTTTGGCACTCACAATGCTCTTGCTACATCCAAACTACAACCCATACATTCCACAGTTTTCATAACATCTCACTAAGAATTGCTTTGTGTGTTTCATTAATTCCGTTACTTTGAGGGCTTTGTGCGCTTTCACTCTTAACAATGATGTTCATATTCTGAGCCATATCTGTAAAGTGTTCATTGTTAAATTCTCTTTCATTGTCAATAAGGAAACACTTAGGAGAACCCAAATATGCCAACCAGTATCTTTGATATCAAAGCTCTCCTTTGAATTGACGCTGGCAGTTATCTCATAGCATGATCAATAATGTGCAGTTCTTAACTTTTTAAATGTTTCATTGAAGCATGAGACCAAGGGAAACTCTACCCTGAGTTTAGGATCCACTTTCTTGTATCTCAGACATATTTCACAAGAAAGTGGAATTTCTTTAATAATATTTAATAATTCTCCATCACTCATTCCTGTATCTTAAACCAAACATGTTGATGACTAAATTGTCTATGCAACTTTTTTGCCATTTTTATTTTTTTTTCATTTACACATTTTATGCACATACTTAAACACTCTTATCTCTGGCAAAGGTTTTGTTAGTTGTACTTAATACTGACCCCTACAGTAAAGTCTCTGCTTCTTTCCAAAGGTTTTATCATTTGCAAAATCTAAAAGAGTCTCCACCTTTTTCATGGAAATATCTGAATCAACAAAATCAAGATTTCTTGACATGTTTGCCACAAAGCACACAGAGGAAATTACCTTGATACAAGGACGGCAAATAATGACCATTACTTTATTTAGAAACATTGTTTTTTTTTAAGCTCTAATCTTATACTGGATGACTTGGAATAAAGTTTTTATGTAACCATAACCATAGAATGTATAAGAATGACCAAAGTCAAGAATGGCTGCACAAATAGTTTTGCCACAGCAATGTCACCCTGGCTCCTGCAAATTCTTGTGTTGTCATATAAATAATTCCCATTTTTAGAAACTAATTTTAATGACAAGTGTATCATCCTAATTACTAATGATATATGACAGTTAATAAATTTAAAGTACACTAATATACCTTACTTTCTGCATGGCAATGACAGCAGACACGGTGAATTAAAGGGAAAATGTTGTTCTTCATAACAATACAAGTTTGCATATGGCAAGAATAATATAAAAAAAAATTGATCTAGGTTGGTCTGTTTTGCCCCACCCACCATATCCACTTAACCTTTCACAAATTGATTTTCTTTTTTTGATTGCGGCAAAATGATTTGATGTTGAAAAATTTTCCTGATGAATTAAATGTTAGGTTAGCTGTTAAGAAAGTCTGTTCACTCTGTATTGCAAAACAATTTTTCTCCAGAATCTATCTTATCATCTATCTATGAGTCTACCATTCACCATGCTTAGAATATTGCTGCCACATATGGTCAGGTGCCCCTGTTATTTAACAAGAGCTCCTTGATAAAATCCAAAGAAGAATCAGCAATATTATTGGTCCTGATCCGGTGGCTCAACTCTACTTTCGCACACCATAAGGTTACCTCTATGTGCTTTTTCTATAAATACTTTCGTGGTAATTGTTCGGGTGAGCTCTTCACTATGGTACCTAGACTTTTTGAATTTAAGTCCAGTACTAGACTGGCATCAAGATCTCTTTAATGTACAGGTGAGCTGGCTAGATGTAACTGTAAATTCTCTTCTAACAGTTTTTCTTGCACTTCTTACCTGTAGAACTCCCTTCTGGCTCCATGCTTTCCACCCAACTTTAATCTGCAAAAATTTAAATGCAATGTCAATCCCTATCTACTGTCCTTCTGATTACTCTTCTCGCTTGTTTCTGTTTGTAATTCTTCCACACCCTGTAATCCGTTATGTATTAGGAGATTTACTACCTTGAATGGGGTGATACCTATTATAAAAAAATATTCAAGCGTTCATAGAAAACTTTTTCACATCAAAACCTGTCACATTTTACTCAAAAGGTAAGTAACGAAAAGTCATTACAAATAATGATGAATACATAAACAAATAGTGCAATTGTAATTTAATAAATAATAAATAACAATAACTCCTCAACCCAGAAATTCATATTTGAGCTGGCTCATAAGAACATTTGCTTCATGTACAATGACATCTTTGTCTTGTTTTCGTTCATGTTAGCAGTTGCTAGATCAAATGAAGTATTGAGCTACAAATAATACACGGTTTGCCATAAGGTTCGGGAGGTTTTTTCTTTTACTATAACAAGGGAAAGATTGATTAACCTTTCTATAATATCCAGGATATTTTCAGCTACAATAGCTATGCCTGATGTTATCTCCTCTAGCCTGACAACTACCAGATTCAGATATATAATGTCTTGAAGTTGATCCTCAAATTCATTGCTCTTTGTAGTCTGAATAGACATTGCATGGCAATTACCAGAAATACCTCCAATGGTTCTCAAGATCTTGTGCAACTGTTTCATGGCATCCAATATGAAATCCTCAATGGTAGTCTTCGTAAGTCTTTCATTTTATTAGAGATTTTGTACTTTTCAGAGTTCAGTATGCCAAAACTGGTTCTGGCAAGTTAATCTTGTATTTCAAGACGAACTAATTCAATTAGGTAATCTGTGATTGAAGTCTCTTCTGGTCTCACATGTCTTTCAAATGATTCATATACCATCTGATCAGATTATTATCAGCTTTATTGAGAGCATCCAGTTTTATATACAGAATTCTCATATCATCCTCTCCATTCAGTGTTTCTGGATCCATTTCCAGGATTGCTTCACATGCCTTTACTGTCAAAGGCAAAATCCCTGTAGGGGTCCTCTTGCATCATTCCATGCTTTTTCTACATTAGTAGTCATTTGCTGAAATTTCATTTCTTCCAGAAATAATAAATACCAGCATTTAGGTTTGATGGGACAATTTTAGGGGCTTTTATTTATTTATTTTCAGTAACAAAAGAATTTTCAATATTAATAAGCAACAAAATTAAGAGACTTGAATGGAATTCAGTAGCGTGGCATCATGAGGAATTTATTGAGACCTATTACACATGGCAGTTTAAGCTGCATTTGGCAAGAGAGAAATATTTTCTCTTTCATCATAATTAAACTTATTCCCAAATAAGTAACTCATTTCAAATTAAAACACCAACTTCTTCACAAATCTTGAATTTCTCATAACTTGAGAACTTTGGAGTTACTGAGCCCAGTAAATAGTTTTTTCAAAAGATTAATTATATAGATTAAGATTATTAATAAGAAGGTTAATTATTAAGATTATTAATGATTAATTATTAAGAGGGTTATTAAGATTAATTATTAATAATATTAAGTTTATTAAAACTAATTGTTAAGATTATTATTAGTTCAACTAATGGCAGCTCTGCAATTTTGAAAATAAAGACAGATCATCTTCCGTTCCACAATCTCATATATGCTTTTTTTCCTGCCTTTTCTCTCATGATTTCATTATTTTCTATTCCACAATTTCACATACGCTTTTTCCTGTCTCTCTCTCATGTTTATTTCCACCCCTCTATCTCAATCTTACTTATGTTTGTCTTTTCCACCACTTTCAATGATAAATTTCGTTATTTAAACCTTGAGAAATATTTTCTGTTTTCTTTTAGATTTGAAGGTTTGAAGAATTAGGGCCGTTTTTGCGACCCTAATGAAAAAAAATTATTACCTTTATGAAACTTCAGTGTTTGCATATTTGTTTATGAAAATGTACATGAAATAAACACTAGAAAAAGTGTGTTAAAATGAAATTATTTTTGAGATTCCCTAGTAAAAAAATTTTGGCTATTCTGTCTAATTTTACATCTGATGATGCTTGGTGAGCAGACAAGCTGAAACAAGAACAAGCACAATGGCTCTAATATAAACCAGAGATTCTTGAGTACATTGAAATTTTTGTTCATATTTAACATAGATCTTAATCTTTATTTATATCTAATGTGTATAAATGAATTCTATATATTTGCTCATTTATTTATATACACATATGTGCATAAATATTTGTTAATTTAGTGTGTCTGTGTGTGTAATACATACATACATACATACATACATATATATATGTCTTATATACTCAAGCCCACTCCATTTTTTGGGAGGGGATGATCATTTAATCTTTTGACATTAATTGCTTCTCTATAAAAACTGTGTGTCATTTTGTTTTTCAACTTATTTCCAAATAGAATGAGCATGTTCTTACACTTGCACAATGTTTACCTGTAAACAGAGGTGTTATTTCTCTTTAATTTCCAAATCTTAGTTTGTTTTTTTTTTATCTCTCAAATCAGTTGCGACTGATCTTGCCTAATTCTTAAAAAATAATTAAAAAGATTTCAAAATATATTTTTCTGAAATTAATTAATTTTTTTTTTGCCTAATCTCATTTTTCAAACAATTTTTTAAATCTCTCAATATTACTAAGCAGTATTTAAAGATCATATAAAGACGTTAAAATACAATAACAAACCCTATTTGAAGCTTAGATATCTTTACTTGGAAACAAAAACTACTTGCTGAATAAAGACAACTGTAAATCTTATGCGAATCAAAAGTACTGTACAAAAACAAATCATTTCATATGATTTTCTCTCCAATGTTCTTATAATACAACACATCACCTTCAAGTTTATACTTCTTCAGGATAGTGTATTGATTAATGGATATATATTTTTGTTGTAATTGAAATTGATATTTCTTGTATAATACTGTTTGAAAGTTTAAAAAAAAACAAGTGGAAATACATGTATCTTAGCAAATAATATTCTAATAATATTTTTCAATACCCCCCCCCACACACACACAACTCTTGTATTCATCTTTCAACTCTTAGATTTTTAAGTCCTTTTCCTGTTCTATATACATTCAATGAAGCCTGTGGAATAGATATGGAAATACATACCTATTAAGAAATAATATTCCAATAGAATTTGTCATTTCCACCTTTTGTATTCACCACCTTTGGCAATCATATTATATTAAAATATATTTGCCAATATATCTTCTGAAATTTTAAGGTTTTCTTCATTCCAAGACTTGTTTAAACCATTTTTAAAAAAATTTGTACTACCAAACTCTTGAGAAAAAAAAAAAAAAAAAGTGTCCTTTCTCTGTTTTGCACACATTGTGCACTTAATAATGGCTGTAGAATAGATCAGCCAAAACAGCATAACAAGAAGAAAAAGAATACTTTTAACCTCCTCAATCTGGCACTCATGAGACCAGAGCACTGCCAACCACAGAAAATTCTGGATGACAAATCACCTAAAAAAAGCTCATTCCACACACACACACACACACACACATATAGTCAACTCTCCCGTCGAGATTCGATGTATGAGGGTCAGCAGATCAGTTTCCAGGAAACTGACAGTCAAACACCGGCACATGAGATTTGATTATAGTGGTGAAGGCTTTGTGCAGGACCATCCACACTTTTTGAAGGGTCGAATACAGGGACCTTGTGCACTGAGTGACACAAGGTTCCCAAACAACCCTCCGCAGGTTTTGAATTCAGAGTTGTCCTTCTAGACCAGTTGCCATCCAAGACTATAGAACCCAGTCTGTCCTGCTATTTTGCCCATAGCTGGAGGAAGAAGAGGATTCATACCTTTCCCAAGGGTATTAGCACATAAGTGAATGTAATAGATTCGACTGGAATTTGAACTTGGCTCTGCGATTCTTCAATCCAAGGTGCTATCCATTACTCCACCGTGCCTCCTATATATATATATATATATATATATATATATATATATATAGAGAGAGTTGTTATGAAAGGTAGAACAAAGCTTAAAACAGGAATTAAAACAATCATTAATGTCCACAAACAAGGTTTTCATTGTTTTATACGAAGGCTAAAAAAAAAAAAGCCTAAAAATAAAAAAAATATATATTTACTATCCTGAATGAGTAAATAGGCAACTATATATAAGAAATAATCAAGACTGTCTCATCAAAACACTCTGCTGTCGTTGGCTGCTATAGAAAGTTCTAAAGAATGTGTGGTGCTGCTCTTGTAGCTGCTCAACAAACTAATAGTGATTAATAAAAAAAAAAAAAAGAAAAAAAAAAGATGCCAAACAGCAGAGTGCCAGATTAAAGAGGTTGTATTATTTTTGTAAATTCATAAATGCAACAATGTCTGCTGTTACGAATATTTCAACGAGTACATTTTTAATTTTAATTTTAGTTGCTTTTTATTGCAAAATCTATTCCTCTCTGTTTTTAAATGACTATGATTACAAACATTTTAGGGGGTTTCTAATAAATTTATTTCATTCTCTGCGATGCTATCTTGTTATTTCTGTAATTAATATTTAAAATTACCCATGAAAACGTATGTGATATACATATTTGTTGATTTTCCAGAACTAAAGAGTTAAATGTTTATATGATATATTACAGAAATTTACTATTGATTGGGAATAAGAAATTATAGTGTTTATCGCATAGTGATAAGAAGTAAATACTTAATATTGGAAAGGATCATCTCCAGCTGCCATTTCATGGCCATATAAACAAACTGTAGCGCAGTAGATAAAAAAAAAAAAACCTTATTGGTGATATTTCTTTTCCTTTAATGGCCC
>CAHIKZ030000646.1:2185000-2327500 GCA_903632075.3 Acanthosepion pharaonis
TTCTTTTTTTTTTTTTTTTTTTTTTTTTTAGATTTTTTTCTTTTTTAGATTTTTTTTTTTTTTTTAGATTTTTTTTTTTTTTTTTTTTTTTTTTTTTTTTTTTTTTTTTTTTTTTTTTTTTTTTAGATTTTTTTAGATTTTTTTTTTTTTTCTTAGATTTTTTTTCTTTTTCTTAGATTTTTTTTTCTTTTTTTTAGATTTTTTTTCTTTTTTTTAGATTTTTTTTCTTTTTTTTAGATTTTTTTCTTTTTTTTAGATTTTTTTTTAGATTTCTTTAGATTTTTTTTTATATTTTTTTTTTTAAGCTTTTCCTTTTTCATTATAACACATTTTCTTTCATCTTTTGCCCTTTTCTTCTAAATAGATTTTCATCATTCTTCTTTGTTACTTCTACTTCATTTTTTTTTTTTGTTTTTTTTTGTTTTTTTGTTCATTTTGATTTTATTTTACCTTCTATGTTTTTTCTTTCCTTGATTTTCTTTTCTCTCTTTCCTTGATTTTCTTTTCTCGCTCTTAATTTCTGTCCACTACTACCTTCTTTCCATTTTCTTCTAAAACTTTCTTTCCCAATATTGCATCCATATTGTTCCACTTACTTGATAACTTTCTCCTGATTTGTTAATATGTCTCCCTCTCTTTCTGCTCTTCATCTTGGCCATTGTAAGCCAAATTCTCATCTGCTTTTGAGAAAACTCTGTGGAGCGTCAAGTTCGAAAAGGAACAATTCCACTAAGCAAAAGCCAGTCTTTCACGGATGATCTGCCACTTTAAAAGCATCATAAACCTGTGTATCCTGCATTGAATCAAATCCTCTCAGAATCTTTGCTGCTGGAGTTGGGGGGGGGGAACAGGAAGCAAGAGTAGCCTTATTACCAGCGGCTTAAAGACACCAATGAAATTTGTGGGTGTTGGTTCTGGATAGAATTGGATGGAGAGAGCAATGAATGTGATTCTGAACACTAGACTCTGGCATTCTGTAGACAACTTATACCAATAAATATTTTTTTTTTTTTTGTATGTTTTTTTGTTTTTTTGCCATTTGAAATTTGTCTTTTGGTATTTTCTTTTTTGTTTTGGTGGGGGGTATTTTCCTTTCATAATCTCTGTTTTCTCACCTCTTCTTTCACAAATGGAAATCAGATATCAATCTTTTGATTGGAAGCCAATTTGTGTGATCCAGAAGTTTTATTAATTTTTCAGTGTGTAGGACAAAAAAAATCAAAGTATACATGTTTGTGTGTTTGTCTCTAATAGCAAATTTACTCTCTGTAGTTATTTGATATTTATTTTCCAAAAAGTTGGAAAAGTAAATTATATATATATATATATATATATATATATATATATATACACACACTCAATATAAAGTTTGAACATTGATCTAAGAAAGACAATCAGAAAATGGAAAGAACAAGCAGCTTGTCTAATGAGATTGTGTGAATGGATGGTAGTCAAACATTGCAAAGGACAGGAAGTTGTGGAGAACTATGATCATCCATGTCTTGAAGAGACTTGTCACATAAAAGAAGAAAGGTATTCAACTTAAGGATATTTATTTAGAAGTTTTGAATGACCTTGACATTTACTGTCCCCAATACTGCATAAACCGTAGTGCTAAACACATACATAGAAACTTGTGCAAACATACTTATATCTGTTTCAATAAAGATAGTATCTACCATGTATATGTGAATGTAAAAATAAATTTTAATTTATCTGTCTAGATTTCTGAGATGAGGTATTATGTACACTATTTACATTATTTGGACTATTGTCCTCATCTTTGTTGCCATGTTTATTACAATGCTCCGGCCTTTTTCAGGTGGTTGGAATGTCGAATTGAACCCTCAAGGATACATGGCATAGTGGATAAAGGCATTAGTTATCTCTAGTGACAGTACCCAAAGAGTGTGAGTTCAATACTCGGTTAAGGCAGTGGAGAACTTGGAGAGAGGAATTAACAGGAGATAACTGAAAACTGACATCCATTAAACATGGAACTATCCCAGTGAGCGAAATAAAGGACTCAGTTTGACATTCCAACCACCTGAAGAAGGCCGGAGCGTACAACGGCTGAAACGTTGTAATAAATATGATGACAAAGATGAGGACAATAGTCCAAATAATGTAAATAGTGTAAATTTTAATTTATTTACCTCAATTATGCAACCCCATCAATGATTGTGGCCTAATTATGAAAAATGCTTATTTTATTCATCAGATACTCATTTTTCAATATAACCCACTTCCTTGTCAATGCACTTAATTCTGTGGAGAATAATAATCATATAAATCAAACAATATACACTGAAAATTTCAGATCAAAAATCAATATATAACTATATGTCAAGCAGCAGACTTATTGATCCACCCTTGTCCAGTTCTTGGTATCATTTGAAAGGTACTTCTCTGCAACTGCTGTCATGTAATTCAATATTCTTTAATATGCCATGTCCTTTCACTGTGTAAGCGATCATAACTCTCCACAACTTCCCCTCTTTTGTTGCTCTAAGTAACTCTTGTTCATTTATTAACCCCTATTTGTCTTTGTTCTGCCATACATTCACCCAAAGTTGTACAGATTGCTTGCAGTTTTCTCCTCCTCTTCTTGCCAATTGTGTTTCCCAGAAATTTCAACTGTCTCTTCTTGATTATGAGCATCAGTTTTCTTGTAGTTCCTATTTTGCTTAAGATAATCTTGTTAGGCACATGTACAGTTCATAGTAGTCTTAGCATTCCTTGGTAGAACCCCATTTCTGTTGCTTCAAGTCTCTTCACCTGTTAGGAAATTATTCAGCATTCATTGCCATATAGGAGATGAGATATTACATAAGAATTCAGTATTCTTACTTGTCTCATGCTGAGATGATGGATGAAGACAAGTAACTTTTCTTACCCAAGAAATGCCATAAAGGGCTCAGCATGACATTCAGATCATGAGACCAACTAACAACATATGATATTGAATATATCAAAAATATAGAATGCATTAAAGAATCTTTATTCAATATGATTTTGATGTTGTTTATATCTATCTTGAATAAAAAGATGAGGCATTGTCACGTTGAATTGTCTGAGGAAGCACTATTGACCATTATTTATTTATAACTAGTTTGAAGGACAGAGAAAAGCAGCATGTAACCCTAACCCTAGTGAGAAAGCAAATGGATGGTAGAGGAAGGTTGAGGAGAAATAATAAAAAGACAAAATTTATTAAGATCTACAAAGGACAGGAAGATATGGAGGGCCATGATTGCCTATGTCTTGAAGGGACATGGTACATAGAAAAAAGAATTTTCTTTCATCTTAATTTCAGTTCTTTTTCATTCCAATTACTCAGATGATCACTCTATTGCCATTATTAAACATTATTGGATGAAAATGAAGACTACACTCTGAGCAAAACTTTTTTATTATCAGATTTTAGCTTGATAGCTGCATGCATCAACAGAACTATGAGAGCTTAACAGTTCACAAAAAAGAAAATCATATTGACTTTGTTTTTCTTTGTCTGGTGTCACCATATTTGATATTATGGCATTATATACACTAGCAATATTAGTTGTAATATTATCATTAACTTTTATGATATGAAACTTTGTCAACCATTAATTTGACAAATATTTATTTCATCTTAATTTCAATTGCTTTTCATCATAATTGTTTCAGCCATCATTCTATGAAAGTTGAGCAAACTGCATGGATCAGCAATAAAAAATAAGCCCTTGATGAAACTCAAATATCCTAAGGCAAATAGGATTAAAGTTTAAGTCATGATAGTAGGTTATTTATAATGGGATTTGTATGTTTAATGTTTTTGCCATAACTTCTTTGTATCTTGTTAGATATTGAAGAAACACTGCCTGGTTTACATTTTGTGAAATTACAGAAATCAGAACAATTCTCAATAATTCTGAAAGATCATCTTATGAATTCTACTGATGCAAAACTGACTGTAGGCTAGATTATTTTTATCTCTCCTAAAACATTTTTATGTCCATAATTTTAGTTAATGAATTTCACTTACCTTCAAGCAGAGATTTTTATCTCATCTACTCAAGTCAATTATTTTTCACCAAAGGATGAGTTTATCCATATTCTTTTTTTCTTGCAATTCTGCAAATAACATTTATTAATTCTATTTTACTTATCTTTTATTTAACTGTCAAAAAAAAGAATTTTTTTATCTTATTTCAAACGTAAATTTAACCATTCTTAATCTTATCTTTGTTTTTCTGATTTCTTTTTTTTTTCTGCAAGCCTATTCAAAAATACTTTGAAAATTCTTTTTATATATATATATATATAAACTTTATTCAGTCAATATTTGATTCAGTTTGATTTTACCTAGCTTTACTTATCTAATGGCAGTTTATACCTTTGCATATATGATTCTGTCTGTTTGTCCCTTTTATTCTTTATACAAATAAGTTTAAAGAAGATAACAAATTGAAGAGTAAATTAGGGTATTCACATAGGAGAAGAAAAGGTGAGAAATAAAAAAAAAATTAAAAATGTATAATAATTTGATGGTTGGAGATATATAAAACATTTAAATACAAATAGATAAGATGGCATCAAGTTTAAGTTATAGTTTTTCCTCCTTATATTTTCTCATTAATTTTTTTCTTTCTCTCCCCTATTTCTCTCAAAGTTTCACCCCTACTTCTGCCACACACACACAAGCGCCTTTTGTTATTTACTGATTTTATTTTTTTCATTTCTCTGTATATTTTACCTGTCTTTCTTCAATTCTTTAACTCCTTTTTCTCCATTTTATTTTCTTTTATATCACCAGCCTCCTCCATTTTTTTTTATTATGTGACCTGCTTTTTACTTTTAATTTTTTTAAACACTTCCTTTCTATTTTTTCACTTGTTCAGAAAATTTTTCAATCATTCTCTGTCTATCTCTCCTTTTTTTTCTAGGATTTTTCCTTCACTCTCTTTCTTTAGAATAAAAAAAAAAAACTCAAATACTCAATAGTAGAACGAAGTCTTATAGTGAATATCAACAAAACCTTCAGATCTGTTTTTCAAATCATTCGCACCTTTCTTTCAATTTCTTTTTATGAGTGTACAGTTAAAACTTGCAATAGTTCTGCTGATGTTTTATAAATAGTGTTAATTAAGCAAGGTTCTTTGATTATTGATTCCTGCAACTTGGCATTCTTTCGCATTTTTGATTTTTCGTGGGACATCAATACATCCATTAAGGTAGTCTCAATTTGGGCTAAGATTGGAACTGTTGAAATTTTACTTTATTTAAAAAGGAAATAAAGGAACAGTTTTATCTCTTTGAATCCTGTCAAAAATGAAGTTTGTATCTTCTTGGAAAAGATTCACATTAGCCAACTCATATCTTTGTTAGTATATACCTGCTTTTTCTTCTGTGTTATAAATATTGTCTATTGTTTGACATTTGCTCAAAAACTCATTAATATTGAAAAATAATGAACTCAAACATATTGGAAAACCCAAGTTACAATGTGTTCATATTGTGGTGCTTTTAATATCTATCTGGTTCTGAGTTGAATATTTTAATTTCTTCTCAAAAACAAGTACAAGAGAAAAACAGGAATTATATATCTACAAAGATGTTCTGAAAACTTTTTCTACTCAGCTTACTTCCCAAAATCGCTGTTTCAGAATACAAATTTAGGGAAAGTGTGCTGGGTTGATAACTTTTCAGCATCCTTTGTATCTGACCATAGATTTTATAATTATTAACATTAAAATAAAAACTACAGCTGAATTTCCAGTCTCACTGCTGGATTAATGATACTCATTACTTACAGGTTAGAATTTTTTGTAGATTTAAATTTCATGGCATGTTTTTTTTTTTTTTTTTTTTTTTGTAATTTTTTTCTTTCACACATTTAAAAGAAAATATATTTAAATTTAAAATATTTCAGTAACAAAAAGCTATTGCTACATGAGGTGCATGCAAATTCTTTTTGAAAAAGCATTGAGAACTCACTTACTTTTTAACTGAATATCAAATTTCTTATCTCCACCCTGATTACTATATATTTATATTGTAAAAAAAGATTTTTTTACAACTTTCTATGACTGTGCTCTTTTGGGATCATATTAAAACAGAATTATATCTTAATGTTATCACTAGCTTGATAACCCTACCTATTACTAGAATATTATATCGTTACTGGTTTTTATTCAATATTCTAATGGTTTTTAGAACTTTTTTAATACTAAAATTGTGATATTTTGCCTGCTGCCTTTTTTTCTTTTTCTTATTTTAATACTGTGCATAATTTTTATTTTTTTTTAATCACTTCACCCCAAACAAGGCAGTAAATCAACTAAGACACTAAAGATTACTGAATATGAAAGAATAAGAGAAACATTAAGGAGCAAGAATAACGAGTCATCAAGAAGACAGTAAAGATTAAATTATGTTGCATTTAAATTTTTTGAGGATCAAAGTTGGCTGGAAAGCCAGAAGAGAGTTCCACAAACAAGAAGTGCAAAAGAAGGAACTTCTAACATAAAACTTACATCTCTCCAATTCAACTGTAATTGATAAGACCTTTTGGTCAATTTAGTACTATGCTTAAATTCCTAAAGTCTAGGTACAATAGAGGAAATTTCATCAAACTATGAAAGTATTTATAGAAAAAAGCACAGGGAAGCTACATTGGAGCAGTGGGGAAGTGATGGATTGTGTAAAGGTGGAGCCTAGATTTTAGATTATCAAATGATGAATTTGGCATGCATTATGTGTATAGGTTAACACCAGCAGTTTATTATTATAATAGAAAAATTAGTAACGTTTTATAGCATGAAGTATAAAAGTACCATAACCCTTCAGGACATGGACGATCATGCACAGATTTTTATTATTAATTGGTAATTGATTACTGATAGTTATCACATTTGTAGAAAATACAGTGTGCAGCAATAATACCTCCCATATAATGGTAAGACATTAGCTAGATGAAAACACCATTGCCACTAATGTTCGTCTTGGGTATGACAATAAACTACATCCACGTACTGGATAAGACGATAAACTACGTCCAACAGTAAGGCCTCTGATTAGGTGGTTTTGAGGAGCATGGAACCACCTCTTAATTGCTGGTGTTCCCAGGTCCACTCTGACCCGGGGTGGTAGCACCTGTTTGGGTCCCAGCTATGGGCAAATAGTTAACACCCAAACTTGTGTAAAAATAGGTTTTAATACCAGAAATACTTTGTAATAAAAGAAATTATTATCAGCAATAATTTTTGAAGGAAAAATTATTATCAGCAATACTTTAAAAAAAAAAATACCAGCAATACAAACAGTTATACATTCTTTGGGAAAAATATGACCAGCTATAGATTTCTTGAAGAGAAAATATTCCCAGAAATAGATTTTCGAAGAAAAACATTACCAGCAATAAAAATTTTGTCGGCATTAAATAACCAATTGAGGTTGATATGCCATAAAACAAAAACCAAACCAAACAGTGCCACTAATGTCTTACAATTATGTCAGAGGAATTTCTGCTGCACCCTATATGCCTAAAATTATTTTTTCCAATAATCTTATAAAAGCATGTCCAAGACAGTTGCAATAATACACTGCGATAGCTATTTGTTTCAAACAGCAATGTTAGCAATCTACAACCTTAGGAAATTATAAGAGTAACTCAGTTAACTATATAAATTTAAACTGAATATATAAAGATAGTGGGCATGTGGTGCAAATGTTAACATTCTGACCATTTATATATAGATTTATTCAACTACATATGTACCATTTCATTCCACTACCTTTCTGTCCTGGGTATGATGATAAATTACATCTGGCAGCAAGGCCCCTGATCAAGAGGTTTTGGGGAGCATGGAACCACCTCTTAATTGATGGTGTTCCCAGGTCCATCCTGACCTGGGGTGGTAGCACTTGTTAGGGTCCCAGCTATGGCCAAAGAGTTTATAAAACTGGTGTCAAAACACTATGAAAAAGTAAAAATAGATTTTAATACCAGCAGTACATTTTTGTAAAAGATTATTAAAAGCAATATAATTTTAGAAAAAAAAAATACTAGTAATATATTTTTGAAGAAAAAAAAAATTTAGCAGCAATACATTTTTGGAAAATAAAAACCTTATCAGTATTGAATAACACATTGAGATCTATATGCTGTAAACCAAACCAAACCAAATTCACCACCTTTTTGCTGTCTTTGAAACAGCTTCATGATTCCATCCTTCCCGAATTTGGCATCTTTCTGGGTGATGAGCTGTGGCCTAAATGGTTTTTACAGACTTCCAGAGAGTTCATGTTCTTCATATTAATAAAATTTTGTAGAGATTAAAATAAATGTTGTCATTAGTCTGTCCTGCACATGTCAAATGCTCCAAGCTGTTTTTTCTCATTATGCTTCTCAGTAATTTCATTCATTTCTTTCTGATTATAAGTGAAAGTGTTCTTTTTGTACCTCTTTAGAACTTCCTTGTTGCTTACATGCTTTGTCCATGGTATTCTTATCAACCTTCTATAGAACCAGATATGTTATCTCAAATCTTCTCCTTATTTGGGAAGAAATTGTCCTACATTTACTGCAGGATAAGAGGATAGATATTACAGCACTTGAAAAAGAATATCATCCCCATTTGTGCTTGCCAGGTATGAAGAAGTGGTAAAAATTCATTTTTGTTTGTTTTTTTAACAGTGCAACAGAAATGACAATGTCTGTGATTATTCAACTGGTATGTAAGTTAATAAAAAAAAAAAATTGTATTTATATTGATAGAACTTTGGGTTACCTAAATCCTTATTTAGCTTGTTTTTTCTTCATTCAAAAATAGTACTCTGCTAGCAGAGTCTAACTATGGTTTACTAGTGAATTTCTGAGTATTTTTATTTTCCAACATATTTGTTGGAGGGCATTTTGGTTTAAGCCAACCAAAAATTCCAATACCTGTTGGGTTCGTTATATTCAGTTCTTAGTATCTTATCAACTGTTACTTTTGTATGCAAGGCTTACAGCCACATTACATTGAAACACCAGTTTCCATACAATCACTGAACTTAAGCAATGTCAACCCTGGTCAATACCTAGATGGATGACCGTTTGATAATAGCAAGTGCTGTAAACTTGGATGTGCAGGTGGTGTAATGGATAATGGCTCAAAATTGTTAATCAGAGAGCCAAATTCCACTACCTGTTGGGTTTGTTATATTCACTTACACACAAATACTCTTGGGAAAAGTATGAATCTACCTCTTCTCCCTCCAGGTATGGGTTAATAAGACTTGTATCATTAAACTGTTATGATCTCAAAAAGAAAAAAAGAAGAAATTCTTACAATTTAAAAATATTTTCTGGCTTTAAATTACCTGCAAAGGGTTGATAAACCATAGAAAATGAATCGATCAACTTTTGTACGCAATGGGGATTCATTTGCTGTTTAAGTTACAAATTACAAAGCTTTATTTGAGAAAGTTTTAAAATTATGGACATCGTGAAATGTTAGTGTGCCTCCATTATTGAGCCTCTTTTGACTAAAGAGGTTAGCTCTTTTAGTTAAAAAGAATAAATATGGGTAGGTCAACTTGGAGCTTGCCATTGGGTATTTCATATTTTATATTCATTTGAAGTTGAAGTCTTTAAAATTATGGATTTCCCATTTGAACTGAAGCGTAGATTTTATTACTTGTTAAAATCTCCTGGAAAATATTTTCTTGCTTTTTTACAGACATAAGAAATTGACTTGACATTATATATGTTTATTCAATTTTATCCTATTCTTTTTTCTTTATAAAAAGAAATAGTGTAATATTATATTTTAAATTCATGTTTGTGATTGATAGATAAAAGCAAAAGAATGGGGATAATAAATAGTGACTTTTTTCTATTTTTTTTTTTAAATTCATATTTAAAAAAAATATTTTTGGGAGTAATGCCAAGCATTTTGATAAAAATACAAAATCGTTCAATCTGGGGTTTTGGGGTTTTTTTTTTTACATGTTTCTTCTTGCCTGCTGTTGCTGACAGTTTGTTGATAATGTTTGAGTCACCAATTTGTAGTAAAATAAATGACAAATTTTGTTGAAACACTAATTTCACTATGTGATAAGGAAAAGAATTATATAACAGCAGGGTATAGATAAAAAGACAACAAAAATATTTCCTAACATAATTTATGAATTGATATGAACAGAAGATTGAAATATTTTCATTTAAATCAAGAAAAATCAAAAGTAACATTCACTCAGATGATCAAGGTAACAAAGAAAACTTTCAGGACAATATGGAAGTCTCTTAACTCAGTGGAAAGCATTTTGTACATGTGACAAGAAGCAAAGATAAAGTTAGTTTTAATCCCAATATTTCTTAAATGAAATTACTAACAAGTAACATTTTGAAAAGGATATAAATTTAAAGAAATTTTACAATTTTAAATGTCTGACACAGGTTGGAGCACTCAAATATTTCAGGTCAAATGTAGGAAATGAATATCTCTACAAAATCATGAAGATGAAACAAAGAAGAAAATGTTTTCGATTTATTATTTTTAAAATTTTAATTTAATATTTAAAAAAAATATTGTGACTAAATTTCTAAAAAAAATATTTTTTTTAAGAAAGGTAGCAGTACAAAGTTAAAGTATCAAAGTTTTTTAAAAATTCAAATTGAAAAATGCACTTAATGACATGTTTGAGAAAAAAAACAAAGATTCTAAATGCGTTATTATTAAACTGAACCAAACAAACTCGGACTCTCTTTTATCTTTATAAAATAATTTGGTTTGCACTAAAGTTTGATAAAAGCTTTTTCTCTCTATTTCTTTTGTTGAATTCATGGTAAAAATATTGGCAGCTCTTATTTTTAACTATTTTTTTTTTTAACTATTTGTCTCAGCAGTTGACTAAGTTCTTATCATTTGCCCTCATGTTACCAACTAAAATACTTTTATGATGGATTCTATTAATAACAGTGATTTTAGTTATAATTAATGATATCAGTCATTAAAAAAAAAAATTGAATTTGCTGCACTGAAAAACACTTTCTGTCAATCACTAATATTAATTTGATTTTTGTGAAAGCAAAAAATATTAAACAATAATAAAAAAACAAAATCAATGTTTTCAATTCTCATAAAACTCATTTTCTAAGAAACAGTATGGATTAAGCCAGAATTTATAGCACTACTAAATGCAATTAATAATGTAAGATTTAAAAATTTATTTTAGAAAGTGATATTTCAACATTTTTAAAATATATTTCTCTTTCAAACTTGATTGGCTGTAACTCATCTAATAGACGAGTTATTATTATTATTACTTTTTTTTGCTTGATGATTTCAAATCATATAAGTTGTTTCTTTTACCATACTTAGTTCAATGATCTGTTTTCTATTAAGCAAAGGTGTAAATAAAGAAAGAAACAGGTGATTGAAGCATCTAATGAATGTTTTCTTTGACTTGTTCTTTTTACCTTGAAAGATAAAAGAAGAATTGAAGGTTTTTGGCTAAAATGGAAGAAATGAAGAAAAAAATATATAGGAAGGAAATAGAAAAGCTAGAAGGGTGAAATCACTGAGAAGAGGGGAAAGAATTTATGAAAGTAATTCATTCATAAAAAAAATGAACGAATAAAGAAGCTCAAGAAGATAGAAAGGAAAAAAAATGCATTTGATACACAGAAGAAATGCACTGGAAGCAGAAAAGGACAATTTAAAAGTGATAAGGCTGAAAAAAAAAATTATACTGGTGATTCTCTTACTTGATTAATATAGAAAGTCATTTCAAAGAATTATTTGTTTTTGTTTCTCTGTTTCTCAGAGAAAATGCCCCAACAACAATAACCTCAAAATGGCCTCCTTCTCCACTAATGTATGCATTCAAATGAGTGAGAATTTGAAACTTGTATAAATTATTTTTTTTTTTTTTACCTTGTTATGCATAGAAATATTGATAGTTGCAGTGGCCTAGGGCTAAAATAAAATAGATTGGGGAAGGAATGAAAAATAAGATGAGGATGGTTTGCAAATTCAAATCAAATGAGAAAATCAAAGAAACAAGGGAGAAGACAACAGAATTGTAGAATTTTTGTTGCAGACATTTGAAATGAAGGGAAAAAGATGAAGAGAATGAAACAAAGATACAATGAAATAAATGATTTCAAGAATAAAAATAAATTGTAGTAAAATGTTAAAAAAGATGAAAGAATTGGGGGGGGATGAAATAAAAATACCACAAAACCAGAAAATAACCAAAAATTATTTCTAAAAGTAAAATAAATAAACCAAAAAAAAGAAACAAATAAGTAGAATAAGTAGAAATATTTTAGAAACATGAAAGGCAAGTACCATGTAAGAAAAGTAATAGAAAATCTAAGAAAATGACAAAAAAGGTAAAACTATAAAATTTAAGGAAAAGAATAAAAACGAAAAAAATTATGTAATCTTTTTCATTCTCTGTGTTTAAGTAAATAATAATTATATATATATATATATATATATATATATATATATATATATATATATATATATATATATAAAATTTAACTCTGTAATTACATGTTAAGCCCAAGATTGATTGTCTTTCTAAATATTTCTTCTGGGTCTTTTCTTCTTTTTGCTCACACATACACACACTTTTTAAACATTTTTATTTTCTTTCATTTTGTTATTTTCCTTCATTTTGGTTTTCACTCAGTATCCATTGTTTTTTTTTTTTTTTTTTTTTTTTTTTTTTAATTGTTGAGATGTTTTCCAATACAATCTGGCCACTTCTTGAAAATTTTACATTGATCCCTTTTAACTGGAAGCCAATCCTTGTGTTTTCCAAGCACAATTTTTTTGTTTGTTGATGCTTAGAGGTGAAGCTTTCATTGTACCATGTTGTTTCCCCGTTTGTATTACATTCTGTTGTATTGTCTCATTAGAAAAACCACAAAAACAAAAAGGTCCTTTTCTTAATACAAGCATAAAGCATATCATTTTCTCTTTCACAGTCATTAACTTTAATTCTGTTTCCTGCTTTAGGCACTTCAACACAGTTTTAAAATTGAGAAAGGGATGGTATTAAAGCAGAAAGGTTGAATAAAAAAAAAAATGGTCAAATAAAAATGTACCAAAAATAGTTATAATATTGTAGAATGTCAATAGTAATAAAATGCAAAAGTAGCAGTAAATTACTTTTTTTTTCTTATAAAAAACAAAACAAAAAAAAAACTGAAAAACCTTTTTTCAAAAATATCAAAATCTGTTAAATAGATAAAATAGTAATAAAGACAAAATATAAAAATGATTTAAAATAAACTTAAATGGCATTGAATAAGCCGAAATAAAATACAAAATGAAATTTGATGATTAAATAATGAAAAATTAAATAGGAATATATATCTAATATATGAAGTTCAAAGTTTGTTTTTGAGTCCACTCAGAATCTGAACTTTAATTAAATATAAAGTTGGTTTCCTCTGTGTGTGCAAATATTACATAAATCTAGGATAATAGCATAGTGGATTAAATTGTTGGTTTGTGAATTTGGTGAATTAATAATTGGTAGTTCAATCCCAGGGCGAGGCAGAGTATACTTGGATTAGGTGGAAACAAGGTGAGCAATGACTAAGTATTAGTAAAGACCTAGGGAAGATATTCCTAGATATGGTCAGTGGAATGTGAACAATTCTACCCTCTCTCCATAGATTAAATAAAGGGTTCAGTTCAAAATTCTCTGAAGGTTACCTAGATTAACAGCAACTCATGAAGCTTGGAGAGTACAAAGGTCAAAACTTTGTGATTATAACAAACAAGTGTAACTAATGAATATAACAAATTTAGTCATATTTTTATCTAACCAGTATGTATCCTATATTGCCTAACTTAGTATATTTTGCTTAATGGAAATAATTTTCATATTCAACTTTAAAAATCAATTTTTTAAAAATAACTGTTTTATCATTATTATTCAATTCCAGTCTTTTCTTTTGTGATCTTTATAAATAAGCAATTGTGTTATTGATGGCTTTCATAATGAAATTGCTTGGATATTTCAATAAAATGATTTTCTGCCTTGAAAGTAGTAACCATCTTAGCATTTTGAGCACAACTTGAAAGGGAAGTAATCATTGTTGAAATTTTTAATAGTATATTTTGAAAACTTAATAGATAAAATAAAATATAATAATGTTCCATATATGAAATAAATGACTATGAAAATGTTTAAACCTCTTGAACTGCTTTATGACAGTTTTGCTAATATTACTTCATAGTATATGCAAATCATTCAAATAAAGAAATGACTTTGTAGCACGGTGGGCCTTTGCCTAACCAACACTAGGTATCATTGCTAGTGTAAAATAAGATTAAAACATTATAAAAATAAAAAAAAAAAACTTAGCAATCTTGCCAATATGTGGCAGACATTTTTTTCTGTAATGGTTTTGTTTTTTTTTATTTATTTATCAACAATTTATTTCCTTTTATTTCATGAAAATTAGAAATTGATTAAAATTTTAACCAATAAAACTTAAGCAAAAACAAATCTTCAAAAAAAACAATGTAAATTAGAATTTTAAAAACCTCACTATAGAATTTTCTCAACATTTAAACAAAAACACAAAAACAAGACCCTTTTAAATAAATAGCTACCAAACTCAAACTTAACCTGCGGCTACTTAAATAAGATGGGAGAAATGCTCTGACTTCTTTTAATGTCATTATTTCAGATAGAAAAGTAGTTAGTTGTTCCGAAGAAAACCTTTGAGTAAAAGTAGGCACTTGATGCTACTGTCTCTTAACCTCTGTAGTTGTATTGTAAAATTTCAATAAGTGAGGTAATCACAATAATATTGCTTAAGTCATCGACATTTAATAGAAATTTGAGATCCATATGAGTGTATTTGTTAATACTCTCTCTAAAAAAACTAGCATTGGGTGTTTGTTCACTATAAAGACCAGTATTTTTAGAGGAAATTTTAGGCCTTAAAATATGCTTCTTTGTAATGTAAATGCAAAATTCAAGTAAGCAGGCTTTTTTCATTATTTCTTTTATGAATACTGTGAAGTATGAGAAGGTCTCATACTCAACTGACTTTCTCATTAAGAGAGTGTGTGTGTGTGTATATATATATATATATATATATATATATATATTCAAATTTATAAAATGTTATAACATCACAACAGTTTCAATTTTGTTTTGACACTGCTGGTGTCTTATCAAGTGATGATGTTGAATGGAAAATAAACAATTTTATTATTAGCTCCATTCAGTAGTGAACACTCTTTTAAGAATAGTGTTTTTGGTTATTGAAATTTTATTCCATGTATACCAAACCTGTACTTATGTGTGCATGTGTATAGAGAGAGAGGTGGTGTAATGGATAAGCTTGGAATGAAAAACTGGAGAGCCAAGTTCTAAGTTGAGTTCATTACACACTCTTAGGAAAGGTATGAATTCACCTCTTCTCTCCCCATTTATGGGTTAAATTGTAGGATAGACTGGGCTCTTTAGCAGTGATTAGTATTTAGTCTAGGAGAAGGACAACTCTGAATTCAAGACCTGAGAGGTTTTGTTATTTAGCAAAGAGCTTCACCAGTATAATTAAATTATATGTACAAGTAGTCTGACTATTCAGTCCTGAAAACTGAATTGTTGTATTCTTGTGTGTAAATGAGTGTGTGTGGGGGGGGCATCACACACACACACACAGTGCGATGGCTAAACTGTCATTTGAATTTTGCAAAAATGAAAATAACACTAGCATTTCATTTTAACAGATATATTTACAAAAATATCTTGAAATACTAAAGAGTAAATTTATTCAATAAAATCGCCATTGACTACAACCACTACCTCCAGATAACTTCAGAATCTCCTGTAACAATTCTGGATGGTTTCCTTGTTTAAGTTGGTGAATGCTTCCATAATCCTTGCCTTCAGTTCATCTTTGGTATTACAAGGAGTTTTCTTGGTCTCTTTCTCAACTGTGCCCCACACATAATAATGAAGGGGGTTGCATTGTGGGGAGTTAAGTGGCTAGTTGTAATGAATGATGTGGTCACAGAAATTGTCCAACAGACATGACTGGGTTCTCGTGCTTGCATGGCATAGTGCAGATTCTGTTGCCAGATATAGGGTCTTCCAGCAGCCACCCTCTTGATCCAGGGCAGTACTATCTCCTCAAGGCACTTAATTTAGTCCTCCATGTTGAGTCCGAGGCCCATTTCAATCTTGTTCTTTGTAATCTTTATAAATAAGCATTTGTTTAATTAATAGCATTAATTATTTTATTATATATTATTATTATTATTGTTTGGGTATTCAATTAAAGCAATTTTCTATCCTGAAAGCTGTAACCCCCTTAGCATTTAGATCACAGCTTCAGAATAAAGGGAAGTAACCAATGTTGACATCTTTTAATTTTGAAAATTTAACAAATATTATAAATCATAATAATATAACATGCCACACAGGAAATAAATGACTATCAAAATGTTTCATATTCTTTAAGAAAACTGTGGCATATCAACTCCTTATGGGTGACTTAATGATGAAATTTAATTTTCTTGTGAACTTTGAAGTCATACAAATGTTATTTTACTTTCACAATTAAATACATGGCAGATGATACTCAGCTTTTGTGTATATACATGATTGTGTGGACATGATTACTCGAGGTGCCAATATGTGTTTTATGTTGTAGTTTTGTTGAAGTTATATTTTTGAATACAATTTGATTTCATTAAAAAATTGTATGATATTATATGGGTTAATGCCCTGAAAGAGTTCTTTCATGTTGGTTGCTTGGTAGCATTTTAAATGGACTTGGGTGAAGTCGCTGCAATTTGTTAGTATGTGTGCATTGTTGGTAATTTTTTTTTATATAAAAATTTGTTGCTAGTATCTTTTTATTATAAAACTAGCAGTAGAGCCCGGTGTTGCCTGGGGATGTAAGAGATAGATCAGGTATTGACCATCATAAAGACTGAAAAATAAAATTGACAAAGATTGACGCATGTCTTAATTAGTTTTTTTTTTTTGTTTTTCTTTTTTTTAACAAATTGGTCAAACTCGAACAAAAACATTGTTTTTAATCGTTATGAGTCTACCAATTGAATAGAATTTTATTATGAACAATTGTCTTGTAAATGAAATTTTTAAAGCACTTTGAATGTAAAAATAAAGAAAAAAGTGTGCAAGACAATAAGAAACACTACCTGCCAAAAAAAAGTGAGGTTTTGTTGAAATCGGTTGAAAAATGTAGGAAATCCGATCCCATATATAAACGAACATATACAAACAAACAACCCACCTGGGTTTTATAATAAGTATAACTCGATATGAGTTGTCCCCTTTCATTAATGCCTCTTAATGGTGTTTTCAAATTGATTTCGTGCAAAAACAATTGTTTTTCCAATTTTTGGCACTGTCAGAACCACCGCAAGGTAATTTTACGTAGTCCTGTGAAGTTTTGTTGAAATCGGTTGAAAAATGTAGGAAATCCGATTCAATATATAAACAAGCAGACACACACACACACACAACCTGGGTTTTATAATAAGTATGATGTATTTTTATACTTTCGTAGTGTTTGTTTGGGTTTACTATTTGCCCTTGGCTGGGACCTTAACAGGTGCTACCACCCTGTGTCAGGGTGAATTTGGGAACAACAGCAATTAAGAGGTACTTACACATTCTTCAAAACATCTAATTTCCTGACCAGAGGCCTTGCTGACGGATATAGTTTGTCATCCCCATGACTTCCCTGACATTGGGGAAGGCTGTAGTTATGAAGACTCAAATTTAAATCTCCCTTTTTAATACAAGATTTGCAGGTACTATTAGTTATCTGAGCTAGAATCAATGAGCCGAGTTTAAATTACAGCCAACTTTACTGCATTCATTTAGCACAAATGCCCTTGGAAAAGGCATGAACCAACTTCTTCTACACCATTGCCAAGAATTCTCTAGCCTTGGTTGGCAGCTAGACAAGAAGTAGGATAACGCTGAATTCAAAAGTATAGAGATGGCAATGGGTAACCCACTCTATCTTTCCTCAGAAGTCTTGGCAATTTTCAGAAAATGAATAAAAGGATTCTTTGGAGAGCTATAAACAAACTATATCCTGAAAAGGCATGGAATAAAATAAAGATAAAATATTCTAATGCAATAGAAATGTTTTCTGCTTTGGGAATAAAATTCTACTAGCCAACTGAATAACTTTGCAATTGTCTCTAAAAAAAAAAAAGCTAAATTCTCTAAAAAATTTACACCTACAAAACTAATGTGTTTTGCATGATGCTATAACTGTGTAAACATGTAATTTGGCATGTGTATGTGCACATGCATATCTTTTCACGCGTTGTCTGTATACAATTATATAATCATGTCTATCTGACACTGTGTAACCATGTATGTCCTTGTGCCTCTTTGCAAGTGTTTTAGTTTGCATGTATGGGTGAATGATTACACCCCACCACAATCTCCTTAACGAAAATGCTGATGAATAGAATCAGATAAGAAGACTTCTCTTCCCTTCTTTCTCTTCTGTTCCTTACTGACCCCTGCCCGCACCTCTGTTTAGCTTCCAGAAGGGCCTGGTTGCAAAGAGTGACGACAGTGTACTGGATATTAATGAGGCGAATGTAAACAAGGGAACGGTTTGCAGGTGGTGCTAATTATGAGGAACTCACACAAGAATCTGACACTATTATACAAACGTATTTTCAATTGAAGTAGTTGAGAAATGTAATAGCCTTGAAGGACAAGCAAGTAAGAGTTCCACACACACACACACACACACACACATGGAAATTGCACATTATCGGATACATCAACAATCATGGAGACTAATATATACATGACAAATGCACTATACACAAACATACATGACAAATATGCAGAGACGTATTCACCCACACATTGATATAGACATATACACACATAGATAGAGAGAGAGATAGAGATAAATAATCTATCTATCTATATATATATATATATATATATATATATATATAAACACATTTCACAATGCACAGATTCTATACCCTGATCCGATGTGGAAATGACAATCTATATATATATATATATATATATATATATGAATGATGGACTCTGCTGTTGATTTTGATATGTGAAGATCTGACAACTTCATTCAGTTTTTATGTTTGTGTAGTATGTGACACTTCAGTTTCACTAGTGACCTGCATACAAGCCCACATATTGTACAACAGCAAATATCTTTGGGAATATACTGGTGAAAGAAATTTGGTATTTAAAAAACAACAATAATAATAATAATATTGCTAATAAGACTAATAATATTTGTTGTATATTCATAGGCCTTTTGACCAATTTGGAAGCATGATGAGAAAGCCATATTTATTACATGTTAAGCCCAATATTTGTAATAAATATGGCAACAAAGATGAGGACAATAGTCCGAATAATGTAAATAGTGTACATAATACCTCATTTCAGAAATATAGAGAGATAATGATGAAAGATTTTAAAAATCAGAATTTTTGACACACCTGTGTTCTTTCTCAACAAGATGAGAAATAAAAAATAAAAACACTTAAAGAGTATATTTGCTTGAAGCCATTTAATCAATAGAAAGATGATAGTTGTATTCATTAAAAAATAAATTAATATTTTACTTTGATTCTTCTCAATAATTATGTCTTGTTTTCTGCTTTGCTAGTTCCATAGATAAAAAAAAATATTTTATTTCCATGGTTTATTTGAGTGTTTTACTCTGAAAATGTGTAGCCATCATTAATAACATGAGAAATCACTTCTAAAATTATTTTTATATTTTTGGCAAATAGAAAATTTATTTGAAATGTGTTTGAAGACTGGATTTAAAAAGAAAAAAAAATCCCTCCAAATGTATCATCAATAAAAAGGTCAATGTATCCATAGTGTATCTTAGGTTGGCTGTTTGTTGAAATAAGTTATCAAGAATAGAGAAAGGAGGATCAATGAAATGGGATGGGATATTTGTATTCTTTCTTTATATATATATATATATATATATATATATATATATATATAATAGGAAAGAACAGTTAGATTAATGATCCAAAGTTCTTTAGTATTTATGTTTTTATTAATTCAATATTAAATAAACATCACTTGAGAATGAAACTATACTCTAAATTTTAAGTTTAATATTGAAATTAAACTTTAGGACTTGAGTCAAGTTTCAAAACATAGTAATTTCTGTGTTGCGAGGGAATCATACTCTTAAAAAGTACTTGCGTATGTATGTATGTATATATAATAGAATCTGTCAGGTAAATAAATAAAACACACACTGTAATAAAAGATTCTTGGCCTAACTTTCCAAAATTTGACCAAATGACCAAACATTTTTTTTTTTCTGTGCAAAAATACTTGGTCAGGCTGATAACTTTACAGTCTGTATTAAAGGATGATTGATAAAAAATGAAAACAATCAAACTCACATGCAACACTAGTTTTGCCTTTCATGTTATAGTATTGATTTCTGATGTATGTCACAAAGATCTGTTGGAACTGCTCAGAAAACTTTTCATATTTAGGAAGGATATTACAATAATTAAGAAGCTATTCTGGCAGAAACATATAGATAGAAAATGAGTTCAGCAGATATACAAAAATAAAAAATGTGGGTGTAAGAAAAGGATATGACTTCTCACTGGAGTTATTCAACCTATAGAGTGAGGTGATTCTGAGAGAATTAGAAATCTTACTTCATTATTAACAACCACAATCTTAACAACATAAAATATGCTGATGACACAATGTTGATAGCAGACACAGAAAGAAAACTACAAGAACTCCTACAGAAGGCAGTGATGGAAAGCAGAACTAAGCATCAACTGTAAGAAGACAGAATGCATGGCTGTTAGCAAAAGGATGATCCTAAAATGTGAATTGCAAATCAGATACTAAAATCAAACAAGTACAAAACTCCAAATACCTAGGAAGTGTCTTAACAGAAGACAAAAAGTGTGACACCTAAAATCTAAATGTACATTGGGATATCCAAAGAAGTATTCCAAAAGCTAAGCAGAGTATTAAGAAATAGAAAAACATTGCTAGAAACAAGGAAAATAGTACTAAACTGTTACATGATATCTATCCTCCTGTATGGCAGTGAGTGCTGGACAATCTCGTAAAAGATGAAGAAGAGACTTGAAGGAACAGAAATGTGGTTCTACAGAAGGATGCTTAGAATACCATGGGTTGATTATGTGTGCAACAACAAAGTTTTAGAGAAAATGTTAGTGAAAAGGAAACTTATACTTGATATCAAAAAATGAGTTGAAATTTCTAGGGAGCATAACATGGAAAGAAGGCTTGGAAAATCTGATACTCATGGGACAGATTGAAAGCAAAAGGGACAGGAAAACAATGCATAGCATACTTAGTGAGCTTGAGTAAACGGATGGTGGAACAGGGTTTAGGAGAAATAACAAAAAGACAACATTTATTAAGAGCTGCAAAGAACAGGACATTGTTGAGAGCTATGATCACTACCATCTTAAAGTGACATAGTACATGAAGAAGATTGGTTTCTGTGTGTGAAACATGAAAATTAATAAAAATCTCTTGAAAATGGACTCAGAACTGTACAAAGATCAATGTAAAAATTAATGGTAGAAATTAAAAAAAAAAATAAGAAAGTGACCAAAAAAGGCTGATTATTTTATGTTTGTGACATTTAAATAAGTTGAATTAAACTCAAACAACAATGTCTGTTCAATGTTTTATTGTATAAAAAATACAATAAAACATTGAACACATACACATATATATATAATATATATATATATATAGGGAGAGTATATACTAGTAATACTTGGTTGGTAAAAAAAACCTCAGATGGCACAACTTGCAAATATATCAAAACAATTGGTACCCCAGGAAAAAAAATTAGAAAAAAAAAAAATAGAAACATCCAAACAGGGCAAAACACTCTGACTCTTTAGGATTTATTTTATATATATATATATATATATATATATATATATATATATATATATTTCTAAAGTGGATTTTTTATTTATTAATATGACACATTTTATTAAATGTTATTTTTCATGTTTACTTATATTTGAGTAAACAATCTATCTTTTTATTAAACAGTATATCTATCTATTTATGTGTATCTGCCTGAATATTCAACAAATCCTATTAAGGAAAAATATGCACCCTCCGACAGGATTTGAACCTGCGTCCTTGTTGTCAGGAGAAACTGCCATTAGATCTGACATGCTTTTAGACTTTTTCAGCCATAGAGTGCATTGATGATTAAGCAAAGTTAAATCGAGTCTCATAAATGCAAATCTTTCTCAGACTAAAATAAAAAAAGAAAAAAAAAGAAAAAAAAGAAATTGCTTTGTTTACATTAGAATATGAAACTGAGCAGATATGAATATTTTGAGTCTCTATAATCCATTTCCCAAAGACACAACTCTATCACTATTTCTATATCCCCCAGTTCAGACATTTACAGCTAAGATCCACCATGCCATCTGCACAGGGGTGAACCATCATCATTCCCTTTGTATTCCATTTGTAATAAGGAAGGACAGCTTCTTCCCAAGGGCCACTGCTTTTTGAAAAAAACTTCCAAAAGGATGCTTCCCAACCACTGTACTCTTAACATCTTCAAGATTAGAATTGAGTGTTATGAATGTCATATATTGTCATAATCTACAATTTTACATCTTTTCATGTTCTTGTAAAACACATAGAATTTTTATGTCTATAAAGATTCCTTTATATATATATATATATATATATATATATATATATGTGTGTGTGTGTGTGCATCAGTACTACCCAAGCCAAAATTGGTTTCAAAAGAATTAATCCAATTTAAATTTAGTCCAAGACAATTTTGAAGTTGTTCAAACTAACCTGTAATTATAATTTCTCTATTCTATTTATCAAATTTTGTTTTCTCGGATATCAATTTTAAATTATTTGCTCTTTAACACTTGTGCTACTGAAGACGTACTTGTACATGTTTACAAAACTTATATTGCCTGCTGTGTGTGTGTGTGTGTATATATATATATATATATACACACACACATACACATTTTCAAGATGCCATAAAATGTTTGTGTTATAAACTAACTAGCACTTAGTGCTATTTCTAAACTAGTGTAGATATACAGTAGCAGACAATACAACCTGTTTTGGGACATATTTTTTGTTATATTCTATGTTGGAGCTATTGTTTAGCATAGTCATTAGTGCAGAGTAGCCAATCAAAACCAAAAGAGTGGCACCTATGAGAAATCACTGCCAACATCATTATAATCATTTATTTCCAGTAAATGACAATTTCTTTTGTCTCCTACCAAATAGGCCAGACAACAAAGCTATAACAATGTAGCAATGAAAGTGTTAACCATCGTGAGGAGACAGATATTCAAAATAAAACTTTTATTTTAAAGCTCCAAAACAAGAACTTGTAATTAGATTTTGACCATTTTTTTTTTTTTTCGATTTAAAAGTTGAAATTGATAATATTTTAAATGTCAGATTGTTCACATTGAGTTGTTTTCTCTTTCAAAAAGCTATCCATTATAAAATCTTTTTTTTTTTCCCTTTGTAGGCTTCCAATATAAAAATTCAAACAACTGATAACCCAAGACCCAAACCATTGTCCAGTGATCTTGTCTTTGGAAAGCATTTCAGTGATCACATGCTGAAAATTGAATGGAAATCTGAAACAGGATGGGGTGATCCCCAAATTTGTCCTCTTCAACCGTTGGTACTGCACCCAGGTGCCAAGGTGTTCCATTATGCTAATGAGGTAAGGCTTTCTTTTCTTTGCTTGCATTTCTCTCTTAACCCAAATTTTCATATTTGTGTTCTAATGTTTTCATCAGCTATATATTTGACTTATTTGTACAAATTCTCCTGCCAGGTTCCTAGTTCATTGATTTAGCAGGTAAACTTTATCTATGCAGACATAGTAATTGTGAATTTAATCTGGGTAGTGCAAATTTAGACTAATTTGAAACATGATGAGCAGTAACTGAGCAGTACTAAATAAGTAGTAGAACAGAGATCCTGAGACATGGACAGCAAAATCAGATCAATCTTCCTCTGTAGATTAAATAAAGGATTCAGTATGGAATTCTCTCTAAAGATAACCTGTATTGACAAGCACCTGATAAAGGATAGAGTACACTGTACAAGTTCTGCTGGATTCACCTTTTTCATTCTGGTCGGCTTCCCTCGTCTCTCTGGGTGCCTATATATATATATATATATATATATATATATATATATATATATATAGATATAGATATATAAAAATGTCTTCAAATAATTGTCGGACTTTGTCCATTTCATAATGTGTGATGTCATTTGTTTATATTTGATACGGCATGAGCAGATATGAATGTATGTGAGAGATTCATGGAAGATTGAAGTTCAAATACAGTAAATTCGACCTTGCTAACAGAACGTTCCTCTGTGGCCAAATTGGTTAAAGGCACGTCAAGCTATATATATATATATATATATATATATATATATATATATAGGATACAGGTTTGAATCCTGTCAGAGAACGAATATTTTCTATGATAATTTTCGGACATTCAGGCCAATAAATGTTGTTTAATACTGTTTATTATAAACAGAGCATTTACTTTAATATTTGTATCTATAAAAAGAATGTATAACCATAAAAATGTCTTAAAAAAAAAAAAAAAATATATATATATATATACACACAGAAACATAAACAAGAGGCTAGCTCAATTATTAGCCAGTAACTACTCCCATGCAAATAACATACCAGTTCCACTTGTGGAGATCTACATTTTCCAAACTACCAAGAGTCCTCATCAGCCAGTATTACAAGCATTAAAATAATGCTGCAAGGGATTCAACCGTAATAGATAATCCATTTTGGATTAGCAAAACAAGATACCAAATCAAGACATACAAGGCTCCTTAAAAATAGGTTTCATCTCTGATAGAATTGATGACTCCTAGTAGACAAGTGGTTAGGGACAAGACGATATGGTGAGATGATTTCTTCTGGGCAACTTTCCTTTCCATAACAATCTACAGAACCAAAACAGAAGAGATGCAACAGCATAGTAAATCAGAAACTTTCTTCTATTGCCAAATATTCTGTAGCAGCTGTGATTAAAAAAGACAAACCTGCCTATCCTTTGTGGGCTTGGCTAGATATCACAAGCATAGAAAATCCTCCTACATTTTCATTCACAGAACCAAGCCATGATATATAATGTTTTTAATTAGAGGTAGGTAATAAGAAATTATGATTATCAAAATTATTTTATAAAAGATAGCAATGGTAAATTTGACCATTTCCATCTCAGAAGCATTCAGTACTCATTGACCAAACTTTTAGTGTTAATATTGGTTGAAATCTGTAAAATCTTTTTATTAAAACAGTTTTTCAAGAAATTAGAGTCTATTAAATGCCGTAGCTCTTTTTAATAGTGATGGAAGTTTAAACTGTTTTTGGTAATGTGGTAAGTTGACATCTTGATTATATTATTATTTTCTCTTCTAGTTTCATGTTCTATTTACATTTATTATTGTTCCAGTTGTTAGAAGTGTTCAACTGATGTGTTTCTGTTATTTGCTAATGCTCTTTGTTTATGATTTTGTAGTGTCAATCTGTTGGGTCTGATGAAGAGTTGCCATCTTTACAATTTAAAGGAGATTAATTTGTGTATATGTGTTGATTGTCAGTGCAGCAATGAATTTCACAATGTTTAGCATCATCTAGAAGCTTGGATTAATGTTTAAATGTGGTTGTTTCTGCTAACATATTGACTTCCAATTAGTACACAACGCAATATGAGTGACAAATTAATGTTGCTGACTTGCTCAGGGTACAATTGTGGTAGCACTTTTTTATATTCTACAAAGAACGACAACTACCAAAAAGAGTGTACGGTAGCTGGAAAAATAGACTAAAGAAAAGTCTGCAACTAACCACACCAATTAAAACAAAGTGTAGATGAAAAAGAAATGTCTTAATAAAGAAGCTAAAATAATAATAAACAAAATCAGAATTGAAATTTGGACTTAGCAGAAAAATAAATTTTGATTCTTGAATGATTTTTATAATTTCTGAAAAAAAAACCAACTATTTTTAGATTTGGTATGAGGTACACATAAGGCCATTTTAATGTGGTGACTTATGTCTATTCATAAGTGGGTATTCTGTTAAATATCTTGATAATGCTTCAATATATTTCTTAATCTTCAGATAGCATTAAGTTGTAATCAAGTTTATTGCATTTTGTTTTTTTTGTTTTTTGGTGGGGGGCTTTTTTTGTATACTTAAATTTCATTCATTGAAAGCCAATCAAGGTAAGTTAGAGTTAAAATGGTAATCTTAAGTGTGTGATATAAACAAAATTGAAGGTTATAAGAAATGTAGGTTATGAGAGTAAGAAAGAAATATGAAGAATTTCCCTTGAAGAGTTTAAGGTCGATGTGTTTGGAGAAGCACTCATGCAGGAGTCTGTTCCACATAGTGCCAATTTTTAGATTAAAAGCTGTCTGAGTGGAACTTTATTTTTATATTTGGAACACAGAGGGAATGAAAGTGATTCAACTCTGTGGAAGTGACCTGGCATATCCAAGTTGTAAAGGTCTGAATTGGGAGAACTAAAGAACAGCTCATCTGAGCATTTACAATGGAAATAACAATAGAGTAGCAACAGGATTGAAACCTTGTATCTCTGGAGAAAGAGGTTGCAGAGTGGAAAATAAGTCACCATTCACAAGAACCTTTAAATGATTTTAAAGATAATTAAGACTGGAAAAGTGAGGATTGAGCAGCTCCAACCCAGATGTGATAGTAATTATTATAGAAAATATTGTAATTATTATAGAAAAATACTTCTGTTGACAATCTTTTTCTTTTCTTGTTGTTTATAACCTTTTAAAAGATTTAGCTTTGTTTATATTATTATTTGAGATTTTGAAAAATTTAAAAAGAAAAATTCTTTGGTTTATTAAAGCTATTGGCTACAAACATGAAGAATATTAATTTAAAAATTTCTTAAATTTGAGGGGGAAAACAAAAAAAAAAACATTTTTTCATCTGTTATTAATCTTGACTACTGACTGCTTATTTCTTTGTGGTATAGTTTTTTTTTTTTCTCTAATCAGCATAAGAGAATATTAATTTATAAAATATCCTTTTTTTTTCTTTCTTTTTTTGTGACTTTTTAATATTGTGAGATTTTGAAAAATCGGCTGGAAATCATCTTTCCAGAAACACCTGGTGTTTTCAAATATGTATGCTGAAAAATCTTTTCAAAATTTTATTTTTTCTGTTTTTCTTTTTTTCTAAACAAAAAAAAATGAACAAAAACTGCAGCTTTTATTTATTGGCTCTGAAAAGATATTTTCCTTTTAAATTGTTTTACCAATGTACAGCTTGATAATTTTTGTTTTCAAAGGTAAAGCACAGAGGTATCTATCTATCTATCTATTATAATCCTAGATGATGTTATCAATTATTTTCAGCAAAATCAGTTTGTTCCAAACACTTTATTTAAAAGTAATTAAAAAATAATTTCAAATCAGTATACTTCATATTATTTTTTGTAACGCTGATTTTATGTAATGTAAAATATAAACATAATTTGTTAAATTTTATTTATCTTTTGCTTAATGTTATCAACTGTTTATTGTTATCTAAAAGAACCTTATTCATGTAAGATTTTACAATTTCTAATAACTGTATAAGCATACTTACATGTGTGTTTGTTGAAAGAGCTTGATTTTTTTTTTGTTGACCCTTTATTTATGAACTTGTATAAAAATATATGTCAATGATTTCTTTGACACCTACGTACATACATACATACACACAAAATTTGAATTAAACTTGACAGACATAAAATAACTCTGCTGTTGTAAAAAAAAAAGCAATAACATAATAAATGTTTACTGTTTGATGAACAAAATAATGTATTATTCAAGAGAAATTCAAGAAATTCTTCTAATTTGATATTTCGTTATACACAGAAATAATTTCAATCATAACTTTGATTGCAAGAATGTTAAACTAATTAAAAGAGAAAATAACTTAGAAAAAATTCTTGGGAGTGCAATTATTGGTTCATGACAAAATGTTTACTTAAACCCTGGACTTTTTCAAATATCTCCTTTCTTAAATGAAATACTCTTTTCTCAAACCAACCATAAAAGTTTAAAAAAAATTAAAACTTAACTCAAGACCTTCAAATTATTTAAAATAAATGAATACATAAATAATTAGATAAAATGCATAAAAATAAATAATTAAATCAATAAAATATACAACAATAAAATACAACATTTACACTTGTTTATCAAGCAATAAATTTTTTTAAATCATTTCAACCCAAACTAGACAATGAAGCCACAAGGACACAAGAGATTACTGACTGTTAAAAAATAAGAAAATCTATGAAGGAGAATGGAGAATTAAGAAAACAGAAGATAACAGCTGACAAATTACATCACTTAAGATCTTCCATAGTTTACTTTTTCTCACACAGCAAGCTTTAAGAATATTTTACAGTGTTCTCAAATTCAAAAAAGTAAAAAAAATGAGAGTGGAGTAGTTAATTCATTTACAAGGGGAGAGTTATGATACTGGTGAGAAAAAAAAAAATGTATATTTATTATTGATATAAATTATAGCTCTGTTAAGATATCCACCCCCATAAACAAACTGACCCACTATCATTACAGTACAGTATATTAAATACTAAATAAATAGTATAAATATGAATACTTAAATTATGCAGCGGTCATGTTTCAATCAGTACCTGATGATTGTATTGTGCTACCAGTGAGGGAGGGGGGAATTATATTTATCATATGTTTGTATATTCAAATGTTGCATATGCATTCAAGAGCATTTTATTGCAAAAAATATATAAATCCTGAAAAGGTAATTTTTTATTAGAAAAAATTGCATATTTTTCATCCATTTAAATTCTCCAGAACTTCATTTTTTTGTCTTTTTATTATTTAGATTGTCAGTAATATCAACAGATTTCTATCTTTGTGACCAATCTTCAAAACTAGTATATTACTTTTGCTTCTTATAGTAAGAACAATCTACCCTGGTGGACTAAATGAAGGGTTTGGTTTGGAATTCCAATCACCTGAAGTATGCCTGAGCATACAACAGGTGAAATGTGAATATGACAACAAAGATTAGGACAACAGTTCGAAGAATGTAGTGTAAATAGTTACAATATCTCATCTCGGAAATATAGACAGTGAATTTTTTCTTTCTTGAATTTCCAAATTTTTGTCACATCATTTTGTTTAGAAGCTTCACATTAGTTAGTATATACTATCTTAATTTATTTCATGATACTAACACACCTTCCACTGTTTGATTTGTGCTAGACTGATTTATTAAACAATATCAGCTTGAAAGAGAGTAAGGAGTGGTTCCTTGATTAACTGTAGACTAAGATCAAATGTGTTGATCTATCTGCTGCTCAAATATTCACAGATTAATGATTTTTATAAACAGCTATATGTGATATGATTGTTTATCAGAAGACACCAGTTTTAGAAAGAGTCACTGACAGCTAGAAAGACAGAGGCTGAGATCAACAATTTCAATGTATGATTCAGAGCAGCACAGCAGTATTTGATACACTAGTGATTCAAAAGATATAAGCTCCTGAAAGACAGGAAAAGTAACTGAAGGCTATAAGCTAACTTGATGTAAACAGTTCTAATCCAGAGATAAATGGTTTATTTACCTGAAAATTTCCACCTCACTCTTTATCAGGACAGTTTGACAAGTTACTCCACTCCCTCTGCTATTTAGTGTGTTTGTGTGTGTGTGTATATATATAATATATATATATATATATACACTTTCCAAGGCAAAGCATTGGTAAAACAAACATAAAGCCTGCCAGGTGACCAAAAAAAACCCAAAAAACAATTAAAATAAAAACCAATAAAGCAAAAACTGAGAAGGAAGAGGAAAGAAACATACAGAAGAAAAAAACCAAAAGACAAACACCAACCTAAACAGTAATATACAGTTCCCTCTGTCTAAATTACCAAAACAGAGCAAATATGTTTCCCAGCATCACAATTCATAAAGAGACAAACATCCAACTACTACTTCAGTTTCATGCTATTGCGATCATCAAGTGACCAGTTTTAAAGACAAAACAAAAAAACAAATAATTTTCTATTCTTCTCAAAAGTGACTGAATTGAATGACCAGAATTAGGAATCTTGTAACAAAGACAGTTGAAATATCTGGGACACATAGTGAGGAAAGAATGCTTGGAAAATTTTTACCCTCATAGGACACGTCAAAGACAAAAGGAACTGAGGGAAACCAGGAGAACTGACTTAACGAGCTTGTGTAGATGGATTGCAGAACAAGGAGGGGAAGGTATAATAAAAAAAAAACTGCTAAGAATGACAACAGATAGGAAATTGCAGTGTGCCCTGTTTGTCCATGTCCCTTCAGGACATGGTAGATAAAAGAATAATGCCTAGAAGCATTGCCCTATCACCTAAAATTTAGAAAGGTAAATAAATACATTAAAAATAGAATGAACCACATAATTTATGGATGTTTTTTAATTTTTTTTTTTTTTAATATATAAAGCTATTTGATAGGTATTTTCCCATTGGCATAAGTGATCAGTGTACAAAATCACAGATTATGTCTATACTTCTGAGATGAAGTATTATGTACACTATTTACATTATTCGGACTATTGTTCTCATCTTTGTTGCCATATTTGTCACAACGTTTTGGCCGTTGTACACTCCGGCCTTCTTCATTACAGATTATGTGTTTATTTTTTTAGGGAGCAAGGTCTCTTCCAATTGATATGTCACTATGCTTCATATCCCCTATATCAATCTCTGCTAGACTAAAATATATATACACACACACACACACACGGGATGTACTGTCTAGGTAGGCAGTGCCTACCCTGAGTAAAATGGATCAGCAACTACATTTTCTCTCTGTGGCTCAATGTGCACCTAATCCAAGAAAATGATGAGATTTGCTCCGATTATTATACATAAAATGCAAAATAAAATATTTTTTGTAGATTTACTACATAAATGTCTCAAGCTGCCTACCCTAAGTAATTAATGATAGTATGTGCCTGATATATACTTCCTTGTAGAGTATTTCACCGCAGCCTCACAACATGACTGTATTGGTTTCTGACAACACATTTTTACTGCTGAATTGATTTTGAATTCAGAATTGCCAACCATAGCTAGAAAGCCCAGTTTGCCTTGCTATTTTCATTTTTATGGTTTTAGTACTTTTGTGTTTAGTGCAATATATACTAATGTTTAGGTTGAATTTTTTTGAATAAGGTTGATTGTTGTTTGTTTTGTTTTACGGCATATCAACTTCAATGTTTTATTTAATGCCAACAAGATTTTTAGTGCTGGTAATATTTTTTTTTTTCATAAATATATTGCTGGTAATATTTTTTCCTTCAAAAAATCTATTTCTGGTAATAATTCTTTACAAAATATTTCTGGTATTAAAAGCTATTTTTACACTTTCATAGTGTTTGGCCCCATGTTTGGGGGTTAACTATCTGCCCATAGCTGGGAACCTAACAGGTGCTACCACACTGGGTCAGGGTAGACCTGGGAACACCAGCAATTAAGAGGTGGTTCCACGCTCCTCAAAACCTCCTGATCAAAGGTGTTACTGTCGGACGTAGTTTATCGTCTTACCCAGGACGCTTGAATAATGTTGAATTATTGTCCAATAAAAGTCTTTCCAATATCACTAACTTTCTTTCCAAAATAAGTGATTCTTATAAAACCAGTGTGTCTTTTAGATTGAAACCATTTCACAAGTTCAGTTTTTCACTATACTAAGTTGCCTTCCAACGTGACAAAATGGAATGACTTTTGTTAGACTGGTTTTGAAAATGCATCACACAAAGGTGAGAAAACCCGAAAATGGGATTATTTCAGATCAGCCTGATCATGTCCATGGATGCTTGTCTGTTCATGCATCTAATTGGAAAATAAATACAAAAGTGGCAAAATCAGAAACGTTATTGTCCACACCTGTGTTGAGTTGTCATGAAATAAATATATATTTGGATATTCATAAAAATCACTTCTGAAAAAAAAAAAAAAATAATTGAATATAACTGTCATTCTGAAGGAGTGTTTAATTTTCTGTTTTGTCAACTACAGCACCCATTGACAGATCTGCCTTGTCAATTTGTTTCTTTACAAATGTATGACCAAAACACATTCTAAATAATAGTGAAGTGTCAACAGAGAACAAATGATTGTTGTTTGGTCAATATATTACAGTGCAAACTGTTTGTCTATTGTTTAACCTGTTTCAGTAATCCCTTGCCTATCCAATATGGGTAATTGTCTGTTAAGTTTGGGCACACAACTTTTCATTTATTTTTTTTCTAATTCTTAATGAAAAGGTTGAGTGAGTTTTCTTTTTTTTCGCTTATTTAAAAATAATTGAATTTTTTCGGTATCTGGGATGGGAAGACTAAAGAATCAAGAATATAAAACACATCAAAGAGTATGCATGGCTTTCTCTTTTAGGTTTAACTGTATGAAATTCTTTACTAATTGGTTAAAATTCAACAAAAGGATATTTGGAACCATTTGCAATTTGAATAAAGACAATTATTAAGTTTATTCCAACTAATATGCATACTTTACATGTACTGGCAAAAATAATGACCATATCCTCCTGGTGTCATTTTAAACTGACACCTTGTTTCTCTATATATTATGACCATATTTTCTTGATTTCAAATGAAAACTTGGAAATTTTCCAACATTTCAATGAAATTTTCACTTTTCAAAATTATAGTTTATAAGTAGTTTTAAGTATATTTATCAGTTTAAGTTTGCAATTACATTGGTTATTTTTGTATATGACTAATCTAGGATTTAATCTGTACAATTAACTCTGTTGTCACAACTAAAAAAGAATTCTGCTTTTTTAATTACTAGAATTTTTTTGCTGATGCATGTTGAAATCCTTAAATTATTTAGTGTTGTTGAAGTTATGCTAAAAACAATATTGCATTTTTATTAAATAGATATTTATTTAATTATTAAATTGTTTTTAAAATAGTGGGAGTATTTTTTTATGTTAAATAATAAAACTTAAAACTTTGGCAGCTTGACTGACTAACAGAAGTCACAAAATTTTATATATAGATAGATTTGCAAATAATAATAATTAAAAAATTCTAACATGGAACAAAAAAAAATTGATTAGCAACGTAATTACCAGCACCCCCACCCCAACTATTTACTGAAGGGACATTCCATTGTGGTAACAAGGCATGTTTCCTTATTGATGTTGTCTAATACCTCCAGTTAACAATGGGATATTTCATTACTAAAAAGATGCCGTTAGGCTTTTACTATTGTTGTTGCTAATCTTGCAGACTCTCCTGTGATGTATTGGACTCCAGCCCCACCACACTAGGTGTTGCTGCTGTGGTTTTATAACCTCTTGTAACATAAACTCTTGAAGTGTAACATAGCTTAACTGTGCCTTTTCTGTAAATACTTTCATGGTAATTATTCTGATAAACTTTCCACTATGGTACCTAGACTTTATGAATTTAAGCACAGTATTAGATTGGCGGCAAGATCTCATCATTTTAAAGTTGAAGTGGCTAGATGTAACTAAGATCTATGCTAAGCGTTTCTTCCATCACACTTCTCACTTGTGTAAATTGCTTCCCAGTTAACTTTGATCTTCAAAAATTTAAATGCAGTGTCAATCATTACCTTTTGTCTTCATAATTCTTGTTCTTTTATTGTCCTCTTTCCTTAATAGTAGTTTTTCATAATTTTAACACTCAGCAACACCTTGCATCCTCCTAAGGGCTTTATTGCCTTGCTTGGGGTGAAAAAATAAATGTAATTTTTTACAAGGTGGAGGTGCTAGCCCCATGCCCAACTGGTTCCTCCTCCTCTTACACTTGTTGTAAACCAAAGCTATAGAATCCAATTTACTATTAACCCTAGGGGGAGAAGAAATGGATTTTAATGGTATTTGTGTGAATGTAGTGGGCCTCAGCCCAACTGAAGTTTGAACGTAACATGCCATTTTCACTTTCTGCATTGAGGCTATGTGACTGATAAATACATAAAGTCACATAGTGTTTTATATTATAAAATACCTAAATTAATTTCTATCTACCTACCTTTTTATGCAAGGTGAGCATTTTTTTTCTTACAATCAAGGCTCAGCAGCTACTTGTGGTTGAGGGTTACAGAGTAATAGGTAAAAGGCACAGTTTATGAGTAGCAGTTCATGGAAGAAGTTGTTCAAATTGAACTTACAAGAATACAAAAGGGAATAAAGTTGATTCACTATGTGTGTTGCATGGTGGAATTTAGCAGTTATGGTTAGAACTGGTAGAACTAAGAGGCTCACAATCCTTTCATCTGTGGGAAAGGGGTTGTAGGGTGGAAAATGTTTCATCGCCCACAATGCTGCGTAGACGCTTTGGGACACTATAAAGACTGGAAAGTGAAGACTGGGCTGCTCCTGCCCATACAGTTCTCCATTTTCAGCCTGATCTGGCTCTTGTAAAAGTAGAAATAATGAAGAACCAAAATAATGGTTCCCCCACATCAAAGGGGTAAAGGAGTAATGGAACTCTAGGCAGCAAGCCTGTCTGGGTTTTTTGTTTGTTTGTTTGTTTTTTTTTTTTACTGCTTTCCTTTTCATCTTTTCTCTCTTTCTAACTTGCTTACTCCAGTTTCTCCTTCACATAGTTTTTTACCCTCCTTCTTTCTAACCTTTGCTTTTCTGTTGTCCTGTGAAAATAAACAGGAATAGTTGATCATGACATTGTGCATATGTATGATGCCTTTTCCCACTGCACAAGTAACAGGATGTGACACTTTGAACCAAGAAAGAATGCACAGATATTCTATTCTGATGCAGAAGGACGCATTTAAATATAAATAATCCTGACATTTTTTACAGGTTCTGGGCTTTTAGATTATTACACTTGTTTCTAATATCATTTTTAACTGCTTTCAGCATTTTTAACTACTTCCTTAAGATTTCATTAGTTTCTAATTGTAAATAACTTCTTACTTAATCATTTCATTCCAAGTAAGGCAATAAAGCCACTAAAATGCAAAGGGTTACTACTGAGTGTCAGAATATGAGAAGAAAAAACATTAAGGACAGATAACAAAAGAACTGGAATTAAGAAAACGGAAGATAACAATTGACATTGCATTTAAATATTTGAAGATCAAAGTTGACTGGAAAGAAAGAAGCTATAAGAACATTCCACAAGTAAGAAATGTGAGAGAAAAAACTGTCAACATAGGACTTACAGTTACACCTAACCATTTTGACTGTAAAATGACGTAACTTAGCGATCAATCTAGCACTGCACTTAATTTCATAAATCTAGGCACCACAGAGGAAAGTTCATCAGAACAATTACCATGAAAGTATTTATAGAAAAGGCACAGGGAAGCTATTTTATGCTAGTGGGAAATGGACTAAAATTAAGATACCAGGTCAGGACCTATAACATTGCAGATTCTTCTTTGTATTTTATCAAAAATCTCTAAATATATTGCAGAAGCACCAGACCAGAACTTCTTGACAGCTTTAAAATTAATGGTACCTCTGTCCCATAAGAGCTGTTACAACTTCGTACTGGTTTCATACACTAGATGTTATAACTGTTATGGGACAGGAAGATGTGTTGGTAGCATAACAGCTTTCAGCACAGAAAGTGAAACTGATAGCTAAGTTCAAATTTCCACCTAATCTGCTGACTTTCACACTTAATGAACTTGGGAAAAGCATGAATCCATCTCTTCTCACCCCATCTTCTCCAGGTAGCAACCAGTCTAAATGAAGGTAAACTCTTAATTCAAAACTATCAAGAAGGGAAACTTATTTATCCCAAAATGGCTTGGTAGGTCGCAAATGAAAAAGAATCTATGGAGAGGCATGATTGCCTCTACTCTGGAAGGACATGGGATGAAAATGTCTGAGACAGGATTTTTTTTTTTTTTTTTTTTTGCTGTTTTAGTTTCTGATTTTTAGAAAACATTATCTTCAAATGAATTTTTTTTTTTTTTTTTGTCATTTTATCCATTTTTAAGTCTGTTCTGATAATTCAACACCTAGCTGATACAGTGGGAGATGTGACCCAATCCAAATACTGTTTAGTGATAGTAAGATGAAAAAAAAAGTTAGAAAAATAAAGTGAGATTAATATTGTATTCATTTAATGAATAGCTTGTCATCATCACCTTTTTTTTTTTTTTTTTTTCAAGCTAGATTGTGTCTTCGCAAATTGTAAAGTCATGTTTTGGTTCCAAGTAAATCTACTTTTTCTCCCACTTAATAATTTAATAACCATTAGCAGCACTTCTGACTAAAAAGTCAGATATGATACTGTGATGTAACTACACTGTCTTAGAACTCAAAGAAGAATTAAATCATAAGTTATACTGATGTGAAATTGATTGATTTTTTGTTTTTTTGTTGTTGTTTTTTTTTTTAATATCCTGTAATAGTTTGGGCTATCATCTCCACCCTTAAAACTAAGGATGATTTAAGAATGACTATGGATTTAGTCCTGGAGATCCATGGTTCAGCTTGTTAGTTACTTAGTGTTCTATAAAAAGGTAACTGCTGAGACATTCTTGTCTTATGACTTAAGTAATTGCTGGTAATTCAAGTGTTTTCAGACCACCATGTAAAAGCAACCCTCTATGTGTACCGAGTTCATGAAGTTTGAATTTCTCACAAGAAAAAATCATGTTCATTGAATCGACAGACTGTTATACTTAGAAACATTCCAAGTAATTCTTTGAATCTGAAGATTTAGTTATGCTATTATCAACATAATGTCAAAGTTCTTTAGCATGGGATAGTGGTTTGCATTCTAATCTAGTTAACCCTTACTATTGAATATGTTTGATCCTCACTGAGTTCCCTCATATTTATGGCCTTGAAATGAATAAATATTCTTAAATAGCCTCATCAGATTATGACTTTCACATGTACATCATGCATGTCATCAAAGTCATTTAGTGACAAACAATAACAACAAATTGTAATATGAGCTGTGGTTTAAAAAAAAAAAAAAAAATTTGGTTACTGAGACATTAGATTTAAGAGTCCCAAAAATTCATATACTGATGTCCTCCAAGGACACATGGATAAAAGCATTGGTTGATGTAATCCAGTGACTTGATCCAAAAAGTTGGGAGTTCAATACCTGGCCACGGCAGAGGTGAACAAAAACTTGGAGGGTTGAGTTACTAAAGGGAAGTAACTGAAACTGAGATAGAAGAGGCATGACATGTGGAGCTAGAACAATCTGTGGATGAAATAAAACGTTTGTTTCAAAATTCCAATTACCTATAAAAGGTCGGAGCATACAACGGCTGAAATGTTATGAATATGACAACAAACAAAGATGAAGAGAACAGTACGTAGTGTAAATCAGTCTGCTTTCTATTAAGTGCCATACACTGTCATTTTATAAAAGACAAATTATCAATGGGAGTAAATATAATCCCTTTGTTATTTTTTGTTAGCAGGTGTCAGTAAAAGTAATTGGCCAGTTGAACAGACAAACAAGATGAATAGAAAAACTGTGCTCAATCATGAGTGACACTGAAAATTCATTTTTTTTCTTAGTTGGTTGAGAACAAAAAAAATCATGAAAACCAGATAATGATTAAAAACTGTATTATGCACCACTGAATTACCAAATCAAGTACCAAAAAGCCAGTCACTAATTTGGGCACCCTCACTGGTTTTCTATCTTTGTTCATTATGATATCATCTGAGTTTACTTTTACTCTTTAATCTATTTCACCTACGTCATGGATGACTCAAGAAGGTTACTTATAAGTGTTATTGTTGATCTGTGTTAGTTACTTAGTGTGCTAAAAGACAAAAGTTGAGGTATTCTCTTAGTCTTGTGACTAATTGCTGATAATTCAAGAGTTTTCAAATCACCACTTAAAAGTGATTCTATATTCAGTAAAATTTGTGGAGATTCTATGTTAGAACTTTAAACATAATTCTTTCTTGTGTTCTTTATTTGATAAATCCTTAAAAAAAATATCATGTACCTTTCTCTTGGGGTCAGCAGGCTCATTTTTGTTATTAAAACTTAGTTTTAGATGTGGTCTTCTATAGGTATTTGTCATTGTACTCAGTTTATTGGAAAGAAACATACAAGTGACACAAGCAAATAGACTAGAGAGAATTGATATGAGACATGAAAAGGGGAATAAAAACAAGCTAATTTCATTGATTTTCGGTAAAAGATAACTGTATATGATAGATACCTGAAGAAGGCTGGATGTTGAAATATTGTGATTATAGCAACCAAAATGGGCAGTTTGTACTGAACAGATAGGCATATCAATGGTAATTCCTCATCTTAAAGATTCCGACGTAATTTTTTTTTTTTTTTGAAAAAAACAAAACAAAAGTGCATCAAGAATTAAATGTATGAGACTAATGAAAAAATGACCTTTGCATTCTTTTTCAACAACGAAATATTTCAAGTTATTTCTCCACTTCTATTTCTTATCCCCTTTTTTTCTTTTTTTTTTCTTTTTTTAATTCACCAAAGTGTTGAACAATGTCCTTACCTCATCCTGAGTACGTTTGAAGATTTGTTCTCCCAACGGGACCCAAAAACCATCAGCACAAATGTACGTTTTGCACCACCCACTATTTGTAACCTACCTCATCCAATACCCCATTTTTTTCCCAGAGTCGAAGAATTCCCTAAACAATATAATATCTGTACTGAACTAAATTGAACTCTGGTAAAGAGATTATTTCAACTCTTTTATGCCATTGTTTGTTCGCTGGGGGGGAACAGGGTATTGGGTGGGAGCGCCATTTTTATTTTATTATTTGATTTTTCCTAACTTTTGGTGCTTATTGTTGGCAAATGTAATGACGTTTTCTGACAAAAGTTTTCACAAGGGTCTTCTTCGGCTCTCACATCTAATCTTTATGCCTTGCCAAAATCTGGGGTGGTGAAGGGGCAATGGTGAAAGACCAACTATGCTTTAGCTTACTTAGCCAAAAGCTTCAACTAAAGAGGTTTTAAGATGAAATCTAGAGGAAGAAAAAAAAAACTCTTAATTAATGAAGGAGTTACCTCCCCTGCTGAATACCCTAAACAACTTGTGGGGTCAGCTCATAGAAAATTACCCTAGAGATTTCAAGAGAAAAGGGAGAAGCTGATGATTATGAAAATTCTTTAAAAAGAAAAAAAAAATCCAGACCTTTTTGCTTTTATGCTCATCTACCTTTTAATTGAATTATTTATTCATAGAATCAGACAAATGCCATAAATTGAAAACGAAAAAAAAAAAAAACATTAAACTTGCCTTCATTAGAAAATGATAAAACTAATAAAATATTTTAGCATTTAGAAATTTTTTAAAAAATGGCATAGTCTCTGTTAGAGTTTGAGATATTTTGTTGTACTTCTGGATAGAATAAACGAAATACCATTATCATCAACATTAACAGATTGCAAAATATCAAATGAACGTACATGTTCAGTCTGACTTCTTACTCAGAGATGGCAGCACATTAAACTCAAACTTACATACGCATTGTTACGATCTCCACCCAAATTGTAAGACCCCATGTTTATATTTCAACAACTTAAAATGACGTGTATTGGATGTTGACGCTGAAAGTGGAATTGGTGAGGCGATCCCAGTTTAGACTACTGCGTTGACTTTTGCAAAAATTCTCACAAGAAATCCACCTAACCTTCATCCAGCTATGGGTTAAATAAGAGGGTAGGCTGGGCTCTCTAGAATTGGGTGGTAACTAGTCTAAGAGAAAGAGAACTCTGAATTCTAAACCATCGAGAAGCCAACAGAAAATTACTATTATTCCCAAGAAAGCATGGCAATTTACAGATTGCAGCAACAATTCCTTAAAGGAGAGTTTCTTGTATTGTAATGGTTAGTGCTTGAGGATACCAGATGCTGTAAGCTTGGATGTGCGGGTGGTGTAATGGATAATGGCTCAGAATTGGAAATCAGAGACGAGTTCCAATTCAGTCGAGTTCGTTATAGTGACTTACACGCAAATACCCTTGGGAAAAGTATACATCCACTTTTAGCATCCCGATACCACTTTCTTATCAATGTTGAATTTTGTACAGATGTGTGCAAAAAGTGGATCAAAGAGCTTACCCAGCTTCATACTTATTTTTAGGAAATCTCAACTTCTAATTGGTCAATAAACACACAAGTGAGCGTTGCAATCCACCCATGTACAAGTCTTTTTCCAGCGTGTGACCAAGTCAAGATTTCCTGCTTTTTTTTCCAGGAGCTTGTCACGTGGTTACATTAAATATAAATATCAGACACGAGTTCGTTCTCTCTCTCGCGCTACAAAATGTAGTTATAAAAAGAATTCATGTCTTGACCACATGCGGTCAGACGCTTATGAAAACATATTCACACACATGCTTGTATGTATGAAATTTTTCAAACTACATTACAAACATACGAAACATTTCCAGACCATCAACAAAAACTTTTCTCTTTAAAATACTCTGATCAAGCTTTCGCACACATCTTTACAAAACAAAATTGTAATATTCTGCATATAAAAAATATATTTGTTGTTCCAAACATGTCCGTTTTGTCGTAAATTGAATATCGTTACCATTTGATTTTTTATTTAAATTTGTTTGTGGATGTTGCATGTTTCATTTACATTGAAATATTAAAATATTCACGCAGCCTTCTCAGATCCACTACACACTTCTCCTGCCAGCTATAGGTTAATTATTATGACTTATATCAGTAAATATCATTATTATCTAACCCCCCAAAAAAAAAAAAAAAAAAATTACAAATTAAAAATAATTTCTGGTTTTAAATAACCTGCAAAAGATAAATCCTTAAAAAACACACAAAAAAAAATCAGTCATGTAACGATTAGTATGCTGTTGAGTAATGTATTAGATTTTCACAGGGTTTCTTATAAAGGCCTTGAGTTAAACTCAACTTTTAAAAAAAAAAAAAACTAAATCTTTTAAATTAGTAAAAAATTATTTTAATGTTTTGAATTATTTTTTTTTTTTTTTTGTGGCCCCTATTTTCTTCCTACAGTAGATTTAGTAACGGAAAACTGAAATGTTAGCTGTATCACATTATTTTAATTAAAAGCCTATTGTGTTCGTATGAATTTCCAACAATAGCAACACGTGCAAGGAACGATCAGTTTGCTTTTAAAAAGACGCAGGATTTGGTGTTTGTCTGTAAGTAAATAATTTAGTTATTTTACTTTTACCCCTTAAGAATACGTCACTCATTCACTCACACACGTTTGTAGCATTTCTCTCTTTGTTCCTCTCGATATCTCTTTTGGGGTTTTACCTCAATTAGATTGTTGTTCTTTTGTTACAAGAACTGAGAAAAACGAAACTGATGTAGTTTTAAGCTCGTCTAAGTTATTCTCTCTTGGTTTGGTTTCCACGTGGCCACCCACAACAATTTTGGTTTGGCGGTTTTAATCTTCTTCCTACCCAACCCGCTATTGGTTTGTTGTTTTTGGTCGCGTACTTAAATGATTTTTTCCTGAGGATTAGTGAACCTGAAAATTGAAATTCCGTTTGTCTAAATATTTCCAGAACTAAACGTTTCGATTCTGAAGCCAATTCCCTTAACCATGAACGTTTATACGTACATCTAGATATCATTTTAAAAATCACTGCATCTCCGTTTTCGGGCTGGTATATATTACTGGCTACGTTTATTGTGATTATTTGTTCGTTTGTTTTTTATAGGGTATCGAAGCAAATATGAATAAAAGCGATATTTGCCTCATTATTCTCAAACTAAGCCGAATCCACAAGCAGCAGTTCTTGAGAGTTGTAAACAGTTTCTGAACGAACCGTGTGTCGATGGATACAAAAATTCTCTTCAGGTGATGTAGATCTCCAATATTGTCCTGGTATTAGTCTGAAGTCGTTACACAACAATGAAGAATTGAGAGCAGCTTTCGAAATTCACCCAGACATACACACACACTAGGGATAGCCAGCATAACACAGCCGTAACACCCATTAGACAAATCGACAATAAGTCAAGTATTGGGATAGCCAAAGATGTATTCCAAAAGCTAAGCAGAGTATTAAGAGAAAGAAAAAAAACTTCGTTAAAAACAAGGAAGAGTACTGAATTGTTACGTGATATGTTCTCCTCTGACAGTAAATGGTGGACAATTTCCTCAATGAAGTGACTTGAATCAACAGAAATTTGGTTATACGGAAAGATAATGAGGATACTATTGACCAAACAGATTAGCAACGACGAGGTTTTAGAGAAAACTTACACTTAAAATCAGGAAGAGAGTTGAAATTTCTGGGGCACATAATGAGGAAAGAAGGCTTGAAAAATCTGATACTCACAAGACAGATTGAATGCAAGAGAGGCAGGAAAACTACGCATAACATACTTGACGAGCTTGAGTAATGGCGGAACAGTGTTTAGGAGAAATAACGAAAGACAGAATTTATTTAGAGCTACAAAGGACAGGAGGTTTTAGAGATCCATGATCGCCTACATCTTGAGTGGGCACAGCACATAAAGAAGAGAAGAAAATCAGCAGCTTGAACGGTTTGAGACTCTTTTTTTCTTTTTCTTTTTTTTTTATTGTGCGCTTACAGTTGATGAAAAGTGATTTCTTCACGTTAATCGGAAATGTCGCATTGTTTAGTTCGGCATATTTGTCACTCTGTCAACTTTCCCAAGATTAAATCTTCACCTCACAATCATACGTCTGACTGTTTACTGGAGCAAATGAAGTAATCCATTTCAGCCTCTTGCAAATTGATCAGACCAGCAATGCAGTTTTATTGTTTTGACTTGAAACTGATGCATAAAAGATTTTTGTTTGAATTTTCGGACTATTTTCCTTATTTTTGGTGTTAAAGCAACGCTTTTCAGATACTTGTCGATCAGGGTAAGCTTCAAGGAATTTCGAACTGAAGACTTTGATGGAAATAGATAGTTCCCATTACGCCGTCCATGTCTAGGGATATCTCGTCTAATTTTAACTGAGTACAAGTCTGCATTACACGGGGATTGAACTCAAAAATACTGTCAGAAGATTCACAAGCCAACGCCTTAATCCACTCGGTTATTGTTCTTTAGGAACGAGCGAGAAATAAATGAGCACTACTAAGATCCAAGACGAGAAATCTTTAGATTAAATAAAAGTTTCACTTAGAAATTCCAAAAAGGTTAGTGGGATCGCCAAGCATCTGAAAAAGCTAGGACACAACAGCCGAAGGCTGGTGCCAACAAAGATGAGGACAATAGTCCGAATGTAAATAATATCAATAATGACATATCAAAAGTTATAAACATCTTCGCCAGCAGGGGTGAACAGAAATAGGGGGTCTATCCTATAAGACAAGGCGTCATACTTCACAAATCACCCGACAAAAACTAATGCTGCTAGACATTGATGCCCTGTTCAAATCTCTCGATTCATTCTTCCTGTCCTCCAACGATTACCAGTTTTCCCAGATGTATATTCTCCCAGTCGGTTAGAGTCAAGAACAAGCCGACGGTATCCCCGTGCATAGTGGGACCCCCACCTCACCCCACCCGACAAACTCTTTTCTGGTGTTTTAATGAAGTAACTATAATCTCTTGCAACCCAGTTAGACTGTCACGCCAGAATCATGTCCTCATAATATGGAACTGATGCGTCAAAAGTTGCAAGTATTTTGACCAGCAGCGGTCAGAAGAAAAGTCGTCTACTCTGCTGCAAGACTTCATATTCCATGAACCAATCTGCAAAACCCTGATGCAGTTTGGTATTAAAGTCTTGTAGAAAAGCAAATAAACAAAATTCTATCATTCCTACTCGCCGGACCTATCCACCTACCGATTGCCACTTTTACCGAGCCTGAGGTGCCAACAGGTGTATACCAATGCAGACCAGGTTGAAAACTCCTGTCAGTTTTATCGATTTGCGTGATCCCAGTTTTTGTAGCGATGGAATAAATTCATACCCAGATTGTTGACATCATCATCATGTAAATTCTAATGGTGCTTACTTTGACTGATGATTTCAGTCTCGTTATGGCGTTGTACAATTTCTTGTTCAAAACAGACATTTATTTTGTTCACTCTTGATAATATTTTCAAATACCGACAATCTGTCATTAACAAAGATTCTGGAGGGAAAAAAGATTAGACTCGATTTTGGATAGGAATAAAAATGCCTTTTTTCCCCTATTTGTAGCTGCGTTTTCTGAGAGGATAGAAGGGATTCCATATTTCAGGAGAAACAAAGACGGATTAGCTTATCGGTTTTGCGTTTTTAAAACATCTACATTTTTTTCTTTTCCTTGAGGAGGCGATATGTCTTATCATATTACGTGATAAGTTAGTATAATTGCCGGAATTTCTTGCTAAAGTGGCTAACGAAAGATTTATTGGATAAATTATAAATCTATTATCTCGGCACAAATTGTATTAAACAAATCCGGAGATGTGTATTTGTGCACATGAATATGCGTGCCTCTTACTAGATTTTCTCTGTGCCGTGTCCCTTCAGGACGTAGGCGATTATGGCTCTCCACAAATTTCTATCCTTTGTAGTAATATTTGTTCGCTACCACTCCCTTTTCAACAATTCATTCAGATAAACTCGTCAAATAGGAGGCCCGCTGTCTTCTCCCCTGTTCTTTTTGCCTTCGATAGGTCCTGTGAGAGTCATATTCTCCAAACCCTCCTTCTATATTATATCTCCGAGAAATTTCACCTGTCTCCAATTTTAAGTGTCCTTTTTGTTTCCATTTTCTTTAAAACTTCCTAGTTGTTACACACTGTATCCATGGTATTCTCACCATCGTTCTGTAGAACCATAGCTCTTGTCTCAAGTTTACTTTTCTCCTCTCTTATACATAAATATAAATAAGATGTTCATAAACTCTGTTTAGTTTAATGAAACATTAGAATTATTTTTTAAAACGTTAATTATAGAATAAAACCATGAGTAATTGAAATATGTATTGAAATATATATTTATAATGTATATTATAATTGAAATACTTATAGAAATATCAATAATATGGTTCGACAAGACAGACGTCAGTATCCATACACGTCTAAAATCATTCGGCATTTTGAAGTACATCCTGGAGAAATTGCGTCACAATTTTACCAAATGATGGTTGCGATTCTGGAGAAATGTATACGAAATGCTGTATATAGAATAATATACAGCATTTCGTATATGATTCTCCTGAGTTACCATCCTCATTTGGTAGAATTTCAACTTGATTTTGTCCCAAGAAATCCAAAGACATTGGATCTGGTTATCTAGCTGTCCACAGTGTCATTTCCACGTTCAATCAACCGACTGAAAACCGTTCGTTCAGGTAACTCTGAACAATTCTGGCACAATGACAAGGTGCGCCATCTTGTTGAAACAGAACATTGCTGATTATTTCACCTGCAACCGACTGAGTCTCAAGGAATCATTGCAACATAAATCGGTCTGGAATTGGAGTTATGTCAAAGAAAAAAGTTTCATAAATCTTAGATTTTATCAAACACATTCACGTATTAATCTTAGGCGAATCAATTTCCCAATGTTGGACAAAATTTTTCGGACCTTCGTTCGCCCAAACGAAACAATTATGACGATTCACTTTTCTATAATTTGTCGGAACATGTATGAAATTTTACATCTATCTATATTTCTGAGATGAGGTATTGTAACTATCTACACTATTTGGACTGTTGTCCTCATCACGCTCCGGTATTGTACGTTGGAATTTCGAACCGAGCCCTGTATTTCGTCCACTAAGGTAGATTGTTCTAGTTCTACGTGTCATACCTTTTCTGGATATCTCAGTTCAGAATTTCCCAGACACTCTCCGCGTGTACAAATCCTCCGTTAAAATGAAATACACTGATTCTCTGCTTATTCCCACTTCGGCACGGGAATAGCCTGCTTCAGCGTACCTCGCACGCCACTGAGATGCGGCCATGTTTTAAATGGTTGTCTCACTCCTTGATCTGAGTTTTTCCTATGGCATCATCGCCCAAGGCCTGCTGAATCTTCTGGGTGGTTTGAGCTTAAGTATCATCAAGCCTTTGGGAAAACTTGATACATTATCTCTGCTCGATGACGTTCGGTCACCATGCGTGAAAATGAGAATACGGGTGCGCACTACACGTCTGTACTGTAGGCGTAACAACAAAAAACTAACACAGCCTGCCAGCGCAAAAATTTTTCACGCATGCGCAGAAAGGCTGGCGTCACCATTCAACCCAAAGGATTTTGCCCACGCCGCATTAGTTTTGGCGGGAAAAAATAAAATTGGATTCTATTTTTAACGCACCTCGTATATATTTATGCCTGTAATATATCTACAAGTAAAATCTGTTTGCTGGTCACAACTGCTTGTGAAATGTTTTCTCTATTTAAATATTTGCTCACACGAAAGACCAACACTGTCATCCTCTTTTCCCGATCGCACGAAATTTATCATCTTGATCGTCTTTTTAGATGTCCTTTGTTGTATTTACAAACTTAGATATGCGATCTTGTCACCTCAACCCGAACACTTTTGGGGTATTTTGCCTTGTCTTTTTTATGTCATTTACTTTGTTTACTTATATTTTTTATCCCAAATTTTCCTTTTAAATTTCTAATCAGGTGGTAATAATATTTTGCTCAGGAAAAAATAAACTTTCTTTGATATCCAAAGATGACATTACCACAGAAAGAAATAGGAGAGAAAAAAAAAAGAATATTAATAAACCAACAGTTTTTTTTTTCTTTTTATTGCTCTTTTTTTTTTCCAAATAAAATTCCTCCCCTAACTCCAGCTCGCTCTCGTCCTATTCTCCACTTCATGTTTACAAATTTATGTAATTATCCAACGGGCAATTGATTAGATAGTGGAGGACCCAAGACAAAAAAATGACTCTGCCCCCTTTCGTAATAGGAATTTTAATTCTTGTGAAATTAATCAGGTGATTGATCTTTTGTACAAAGAGTAAATGGGTTGGTTTGAGCATTGATGGGTAGATTGATTGGTGAGTGAATGGAACAAATACGAAAACGAAAAGGAGAGAGCGGGGCGCAAGGGTAGGTAGGTAGGTCAATACGGGTGGAGTGGGATGAATTGATGAAAAAGAACAAGAGGTGAGTTAAGAAGAGTGAATGTTGAATTTGGACAGAATTACTTATAACACGTAGCTATGGGAGATTTTGCAAACATGTCAATGTACCAGCTGTTAAAAAAGGCCGGGAAGCTTATTCTGTGTCAGTTTTCACGCTGAAAATGACCACTTGCCTTGAAAATCTGCGTTCGAAATCGTTGCTTCTATCTAAGCTTGAACGCAAGCTACAGGTGCGAGATGAAAATAGGCGTCTATTTCAGCTACTAGCTAGCCTCCATATATGGATTGACAGAGGGAGAAGTATAGAAGGATGAGGTACAGGGAGACAAACACACACACACACACACACACACATATATATATATATATATATATATATAGCGACTTAAAGTTTCATGTGGACACCGTCCTGGGTATGAGGATAAGCTACATCCGCGTCCTGGGTAAGACCATAAACTACATCCAACAGCAAGGCGACTGATCAGTAGGTTTTGAGGAGCGTGGAGCCACCTCTTAATTGCTGGTGTTCCCAGGTTCACTCCTACCCGAGTTGGTAGCACCTGTTATGTTCCCAGCTATGGGCAAATAGTTAACCCATAAACTGGGGTCAAAACACTATGAAAGTGTAAAAATAGGTTTTAATACCAGAAATACTTTGTAAAAAATTATTACCGGCAATACATTTTTGGAAAAAAAATATTACCAGCTAACATTTTTTGAAGAAAAAAATGTTACCAGAAATAGATTTTTGAAGAAAATATATTACCAGCAATAAAAATTGTCGGCATTAAATAACCCATTCAGGTTGATAAGTCGTAAAACAAAACAAAACCAATCTTGTGGACACTTCGTTGTTGATATTGTCTCACAATCCTCAGGCAGTAAAAGTAACGAGATACGCTATACACTATAAACGTTATATTTAGTGGATACAAAAGTTTGAGCAGACGACTCTTTTTTTTTTTTTTTTTTTTTTTTTTTTTTTTTAAACAAAATATTTAACGTCTACGTTTCTGGATTTTTTTTTTTTTTTTTTTTTTTAGAGTCTTAATAAAGAGAATATGCACTTTACAGGGCTCGACTCGAACATGCGTCCTCCTCATTCCAAGGAAACTACCGAAAGATCCCAAAATATAACTTTCACTTTCAGAATCAAATCCCCCAGCCAGTTGAATCATTTATACATGTGAGTTTGGCACACATTATGCGTGTACTAATCTAGGGATAAAGTCTGTGTAGCGCCAATCCTCTGAGACAGGATCCCTCCGCAAAATATAGGCAATACTCTTCAATATTTGTTTGATAAGTGTTTCTTTTTTATGGATATTCGAGTGGCGTAACGGTTATTTGCACTGAAAATGGAATTGGCAAGCCGAGTTCAAATTCTGTATTGGTCTGTGTCGATTACTCGGAAAAAGCATGAATCTATTTTCATCTACTTACAGGTTAACTAGCAGAGCTGACTGGATTCTATAGCAGCCAGTCGAGATGAAGGGAAAGTCTAAATTCAAACATCTGTTCGCTTGCAACTATATCCAAACATGTAAAGGTTATGAAAATAAACCCAGATAGAAAATCTGGAGTGGAGTCTCAAAGGCAGTTGACAGTCAACATGGACTTCCTTCTGGTAACTCCTTCAGCCAAGCCGATCCTAACCATAATGTCTTACAGTCCCTTGGATCCCGTCAGTTTGACCAAGACGGAGACCCTGTTGTCTGAGCAATGGATGTTTTCCATACACCTTATTGTTTCCATTCCGCTATCCATGACTAGGAATATCTCGTCTTGTTCTTTATTTGGTACTATATTTACATTATTTACACTCGGAATATTGGCCTGTACTTTGTTGTTAGTATCTAAATGTTAGAGACGGCAAACATGCAAAGCAAAACGTCTAGATTAAATAAAGGGTTCAGTTCGAAATTGCTTGATCGTCAATAACCTAAAGAAGGTCGGAGGGCACAACGGCTGAAACGTCGTGATAACAACAACAAAAACGAGAGCAATAGTCCGGGTGTATATAACGATAACTTCTCTTCCCATAAATTTAGACGAAAGTTTTTGATGCATCAGTTCCAAATCACAACTGATTACTTCCTTTTCACCAGCAAACATTCGGACGGATGATTTTAAAGATGAAAATTTCGTCTTGGAAAAGTTGACAGTATGTCGATCCAAACATAATAACAACAAAAAAGAAGACAATAGTCCGAGTGTAAATAATGTAAATAGTTTAGAAAATATAAATTAAGCTAAAAAGGTTTACAAAGAAAGATTTGGAAAGTGTAACTTCACAGACGGGTCGTCCTGTTGATTTCAATGATGATCTGCTTTTGTGTGAACTCGATAGAAATGGCCTCGAGAAGTTTGAAGAATTAACTCAAAAACTAAATTTAAGCCATTCAACTGTCCAATCATTGGCACCATTGAAAAATACCTAAACTTAGAAAATAGGCTATCTGACTTTTAGTCCTGGTTATGACGATAAACTACATCCGGCAGCAAGACGGAGAGGTTTTGAGGAGCATGGAACCACTTAATTGCTGTTGTTCCCAGGTCCACCTTGATTCGGGGTGATAGCACCTTTTAAGGTCTCAGCTATGAGCAAATAATGAACCCATAAACAAAAACAAAACACTATGAAAGTATGAAAATATATTTTTATAGTAAAAATACCAGCGATACATTTTTATATTAAAATTACCAATAATGCATATTTATATTAAAATTACCAATAATGCATATTTATATTAAAATTACCAATAATGCATATTTATATTAAAATTACCAATAATGCATCTAGATTTTGTCATTCAATAAATAACTCATAGAAGTTGATACGCCGCTAAACAAAATCTTTTACAAAAACAACCTTGGGAATCATTGAAAAGCTGTTGATGCTATTGACGGAATATATGCTAATGAATAACAAAATAAATTAAACATCATGTAATAGTTGTGTTTGTCCCTCCTTTCCTTACCCCCTGCTATGACTCATAAAAAATGGACTATTCCGTTTTGATCAGTATTCGGTATTCTTAATTTTTATCTAGTTTCGAAAACTCATCTCTTGCACCAATGGAGGAAAACACGCAATGATACCCACAAAGCAGATCACTATTCCATCGTGTTCTCCCCACGTGTCCATCGTACAGCGTACGCCTCTGCTATTGTTGCGTTCACTTGACTTCGTCTTTCGTAAATGAAACTCAAATTTTATACATACTTCAGTACACCGCCGCTGTTGTTAAAACCTCTATACAATTACGAGTCCGCGTTGTTGGCAGTATCAAGTTGGGCGCTATCCGGGCCAAATTGGATAAATATACGAACGAACACCGCAACCAACACTTAATAAGACCGACAACGCGGAAATCACAAGTGTTAGTCCTTTTATCAACAACATTTCGTTACAGGTGAACGAACACCTCGCCTCTTTTTGTATTCCTTTCTTTTGCATTCTGTCTTTACCCATACTCCACCTCACAACTCACCTGTCTGTCTGAGTCGTCTTGTGTTACGACACCAGGATTCTTGTGCCAGCAAAACATTTTAATATAATTTCTACTCAATACTTTTTTTTTTACTTTGCTACTTTTTGCAAATGTTGTTTACACTTGAGGATACGAGAAAAAAAAACATTAGTTTGTTTCTACAAGTTCATGTGAAATAGTAAAAGGACAGTCTTATTCAAAATAGAAATTATTGTTCACTATATCCATTATTTCCCCTTCTATGGGTTAAATAAGATGACTGACTAAACTCTCTAGCTATACTTAGCAACCAGTTTAGGAAAAACTCTGAATTAAAAACCGTATGTTGCCCCGGTGAAGTACATTATGCAGCCGTAGGAAAGATCGTTGAGTTCACAATGGCTCTATGATCTCGACTCCATTATAGAGAATGTCTGGGTGGCGTGACAGTTATCAATGCGAAAAATAGAATCGGAAATCCAAGTTCAAATTCCTGCATAGTCTGTTGCGCTGATATTCTTGGGAAAGGCCCAGACCATTTCTTAAAAGCTATTGCTTGCTCCGTTTCCACTGAATTCAAGTACGCAATACCCCGCCCAGGGATTGAACTCAAAATTACTACGTCATCAAATTCACAAACCAACGCTTTAGTTCACTAGGCTATTGATCCATGGGTCCTGTGGGTTGCCCTCACTTATTTTCGCCTAGAAATCGCTAGGCAGGGCTGTCAAACAACTATAAAACCGGGCTACTTCTTGTCATCCTTGCTCTTTCTCTATCTTCCTCGCAGCATACTATAGCAATAATTCGACGGGACTTTGTTCCCGAGCAAAGGGATGTAACTGAACTCACACACACGCACGCGCGTGTCTCACTCACAGAGTTCCTACCATTTAAATGTTGTCTTTATTCTACTTATTAGTGTATATACTCGCTTTTTACTCAGTTATATAAAACCATAAATATAAAATATCACCTTGTTGAAATTCATTCTATTTCCTTACACTCTTCATTTACATGTTTAAATATTTTTGCCACTGTTTTTTAGTCTAACTAGAAGCAGTGCTGCATCAACAATCGCAATAATACTAAAAATAAGGATTTGACGAGATATCCCTAGACACGGGCAGTGGAACGAGATCAATCTATCCCCGTTTAAATTAATACAGAGTTCAGTTCGAAATTTCCTGTACGTTTCCCGGATCGACATACACCGGATGAAGGCCGGAGGACACAACGGCCGTAACGTTTTGATATCAACAGCAAAAATGAGGTCAATAGTCCAGATGTAAATAATGTATTTTTACTTTATGTGGAATACAAAACCTTTTGGCAAAAATCTGACTGAAATTTGAAGAAGTCATGATATACTCAAACGTATGCCGAGAAAATTCAAACGTTACGAAAATTAAACCCATTTGGTGACAGAGGGGACGACACCCAACCCCATCTCCTACTTACGAATTTGACTTATGCAGCACACGGGGTGTAAAAATGAAACGAATTATACAAGCACATTTCAGCACTCAATGAACGAAACAGTTTTTGCCACTCTGAGAAAATTATGTAAGAAAACCACGCCCCAAAAACCGGTTCTGAGAACTCCCCTCGGTAATTTACCAATATTGGTGATGTCGCTAATTTACAATCACTAGTGCTAACACTCAAAGTATTTATCTGGAATAAGTAAAAAATGTTTATACCGGGCGAGCAAGAAATAACGCTAAAAGTCTTATGCTGTTAATTATTAGTCTTGCAGTTTAATAATTTTCTTAGTTAATTCTTATTGTTTTGCAGGTTCCTTAATTTCAGCACTAATAAATTGTTAGAAAACATGCCTTTCCTTGATTTCTACCTTCTTTACACTGTGAAAGAAATGATAATAATAACCGTCAAAAAAATGAATTCGTGTTCTACTTATGGCTTCACTCAGTTGCGTTTTCTGAAAAATATGCTGTTATGTTCTTAGACGAAAATGAATAATTTTTATTAATTTACAACACATATAAAATTAGGTACCACATGAAAAAAATCTACTTGTAATTTTTCAGTACGATTTTGAAATACCTCCCGTTGCTGTTTTTTTTTTGTTTTGTTTTGTTTTTAAATAAAAACATGTTTAAAGAATCGAAAAATTCAAAGTTTAATACTAATTTCGGATGTGAACTTTTTAAGAGGAATTTGCATGTTTTTTTCTTCATTTTCGCAACTGTTAGATTTTGTGTACGGAAGTTCAAAAAGGTAATAATTTGGAATTACATATTTTGACTGAATAATCCTCCCTATCGGGAGAGTAATATGATATATATTATAGACAAGCGTATGGTTGCAAGAAAGAAATACGACAACAGCAGAAATAGATTTACGTGATTTATTTCAATAGGAACGTGTGGGTTTGGGACAGCTACATTGTGGTATAGTTCATAGGCTGGCTGAAGATCTGGGTTGATCTCTCATAGTAGTTCTCGCTGGTTGGCGTGGCGCTCCTCCTGCTGACTGCCCAGACTGACCGTGACAGATCTCTTCCCTGGCCTCCTGTTGACTCCAGTACTTCCCTGTGTGACCCCTTTTATGGCTTAACAGGCTCGAAAAACGACGCGAGTATAATTAGGAGGGAAGCATTTTTATTGGTCGAAAAATAGAAACACTTTAAAATATTTTTATTTTTCGACCGGAACTTGTGCATCGGGCCTATGCGCAACCGACGATAATGGTCATTTTGTGACGGGGCATTGTCCCGTTCACATCCGGCTCTATATGTTAGTTTATTTGCCTGCAAATCAGCCGAGATATGTCTTATTTTATCTTATAACATATACAATAACTGTTAAATTCAGAATATTTTTTTTTTAAATACAGTGTAACCCGGATATAAGAGAGTTAGCGGGACCGGAGAAGAAGTCTCTTATATCCGGGTTTCTCTTATTTTGTTTACATTAACACAGGCTCTAATTTGGGACCAGAGAAAATTTCTCTTATAACCGGGTCTCTTATATCCGGGTTACACTGTACCTCATTAGGCGCGATTAAATATTTCAGCACATCAAATAGGACAAGAAAATAATTTAAAAAAAATTAAAAGCAATGAATTAAACTCAAATGTATCATTTCACCAGTTGTTCTAATGTATAAAAAGTATTGATTCTACTAAATTTCATAAAACGTATAAAATAAAAAATATATTCTCAAACTATTAGTTATAGATTAAAGATAATTTATTTTTAAAGGTAAATAACAATTTCTTCATTTTTGCATTTTTGGTGTTCCATATTTCTATAATTTTAAAAGATTTTCACCCTCTTTTTAACTACAGACAGAAAACTACCGTTTGTGGCCTATGACATCACAGGTTACCGTAATAAACGTTATATACTTCGTTTTAAAAAAAAAACATTTCTTTTACAAGATCCAGATAATTAATCCAGGAGTTTACTTGAAATAAGTCTTTAGGACAAACATTGGATTTTAAAAAAATTTTCAAAATTTGTTTACAATTTTCGTCTATAATATCGATTCTATGAGTGACCAACAGGGTAATGTTTTAAAATGTCTAATCTGTACATACTGAAATTTATTTCCTTTTTCATACGGTAGCTTTACGCTATTATCTTTTAAAAATAAAAGCAAATTCTTTCAAAGGCGTTTTCTGCGCAGTACTTAATATAAATAAGTTAATATTTTGTTACTACTTTTTATCATTTTAAACAGAATTCATTTGAATTATTCTTGATTTGTCTTACAAGCAAAATCATCAGTAACTTTGCTAAAAAGAAAAAAAATCTGATTTTCATTGAATCAACCGTAAAGTGCTGTGCATACTGCCTGATTTTAGTTTGTTTTTTTTTTTTTTACTCAATGTTCGTATGTAAATGTCACATTTTATCGTGGAGATTTAAACTTGCCTATCTGATGTGTGTATTTTCTAAGACGAATGTTGACTTAAAAGTTTCAAGTGTTCATTTAAATAAGTATAAATTCACGGTATACTTTGGTGTATTTCAAACCGAATTTTAAAATGATTGGATTTTTTTTCTCCCTAGTAAAATCGGTAAATTTGCAGATTAAGTACCCGAAACCAATTGTAATGAAAATAAAAACGTTTAGGAGTTATCGACAATATAATTTCAGCCTTATTCGCGTCTATCTCAGCCGCCATTGCCGGCGTTGTTTATATACGTTTAACCTCGAGTAATAATGCGCGGAATCTTACTTAGTTAACGGCCTTTTTACTCATCTTCTTGATTACTGCGCTCATTTAAAGTTGGCGCATTGCGCAGTAGTCAAGACAAGTGAAGCATGAATATTCTAGACAAACATATGTAAACAAAGCCAGTAATGGCGTCCGGACTGTAGACGCGACGTGAATAAGGCCTGTATTGATTAGTACCATGTTTGCCACACCTACATTTTTCTCAACAGTGATTGGTCAAATAATATATACTAAAAATCACAGGACAAAATTACCGATCGCATTCACCACACTGAATTTTTCCTACCGTTAACTCACAAACATGCTTTTGTTATAAAATCACCGATTGGTTAATTTTTCATCCAATCAGATACTTTTCGTGTTCTTTCAAAATTTATCCCACGTTCGTGCTGGGAGCCACCGATAGTAATATAAGTCCGGATTCATTCCCAAATCAACCAGTAGAGTTGAAGACAGTAGAACTCAACTACTCACACGCGTCTACACAGATTATTCATTCTACTCACTCCACACACACAGAACTTGAATATCATTCACCATCAGTTCTTTGTGAACAAGCCAAGTTGCAACAACTCTGTTAGTTACAAAACACACAACTGTACGATCTTCTGAATACACCTTCTATTTTAACACAGAACTCTGAACATTATATTCAGAAAACTTGCTTATTTAAATATCACCATATTCAACTAACAGATAAAGGGAAACTACTTTTTTCTCCTTATTCACGCATTACAAAAACTACCTTGTATTTGTTGTTGATTTAATATGTTTTATCGTTGAAACACAAATCGGTTTTCCATTGTTTTTCCTTGATTTAAAAAAATGTATAAATGTTAAATGCTCTTCAACACGCAGCCACATTGATCTTTTCAACAAAACACCATTTACATTGGTAACCCCAACATTTAGGAAAGCAGCATTTACAGTCCGAACTTATATTGTCGATAACTCCTAAACGGTTTTTTTCCGAACATTTCTATTGTTATTTTCGAAATAAGCATGCAAATTTACACCAGAATGGAAATTCTATTTACAATTGTTTTCCGGGGCTTAATCTGCAATTTTACAGGAGAATCAATAAATCCATTCGTATTAATTACACAAAAAATTGTCTCAATTAAAAATCTTTTAAATACAAAATATTCTTTTCCAAAATGTTGAGGAAAATTAGCCAATTTAAAGTTTAAATAATCTGAATTGAAAAAATATTACTTTTTGTTTAAAATATCGTAGAAAAGCATTTTTTTAACACAGGGTGAGTGTTTTGTTGACGTAATTTATTGGCAGCCCGATGTTTGGGAAATGTAATCAAGAGAAACTCCTACAAGAGGTTCAGAAGGAAAGCGCGAAGAAAGGAATTAACATCAACTGCAAACCCAAAATGCAAATTACAAATTGGAGAAACCAAAATCAAACAACTAAAAAAATTTAAATATCTGTTAAGTGTTTTAACAGAAGACGGAAAGTGAAACACTGGAGTCTGAAGACGCATCGGGATAGCTAAAAATGCATTCCAGAATCTCCACATAGATGAAAAAGAAACTTAAAGCAACAGAAATGTGGTTCTACAGTAGGATACTGAGAATACCATTGACCAAATATGTGAGCAACGAAGAAATTTTAGAGAAAATGCAAACAAAATGGACTCTTATACTTAGAATCCTGAGGAGAGAATTGACATTTCTAGAGTGCATAATGAGAAAAAAGGGCTTGAAAAATTTAAGAGCACATGAGGAAAGACGACTTGAAAAATCTGATACTCACAGAACAGAAAGCAACAGGGACAGAGGAAAACTGCGTATAATATACTTAGTGAGCTTGAGTAAATGAATGGCGAAAAGACAAAATTTATTAAGAGCTACGAAAAACAGGAAATTTAACGTCTTGAAGGGACACGACACATGCAGAAGAAGAAGAGGGAGAGAACTGAATAGATTACTTAAAAAATACAAGATTGGCAACGAGGTATAATCATTTTACAATTGAAATGGCTAGATGAATCTGTAAGTTCTGTGCTAGTAATTTCTTTTCTCGCACATCTCGCTTCCAACCTTTTGCTTTCCAGTCACCTTTGATCTTCAAAAATTTAAATGCGCTGTCAATCGTTAATTTTTGTCTTAATTCCTGTTCTTTCAGTGTTCTCTCTTCTTAATGTTTTTATTTTTTTAATTCTTTCACGCCCAGGAACCCCTTGCCTTGCTTGAGGTGAGATTAAAAAAAAATCAAAACACTTGTCCTTATAACAAATATAAACATTAGACGATACCAAAAAGCATATTTCGAAATTTTATAAAAATTAAATGAATTTGTCGTAACATAATTTTTTCTTATATAAAGGTTTTCTAAAAATAAAAAGAAACGCTTAAAAAATAATTTCATTTATTTTTGAATAAGTCCTGAAAGATTCATTAAAATCCATCAATCATCTGATTTTTACAAGAATTTCCAAATCAACGCGTTTTTCACTGCTCCATCTCCGAAAAACGCTCAAATTTCCCGTACAAATTAATGGTCCTTCGTTGATACCAAGAAAAAATATTTTTAATCAGTTTCCAAAGTTCTAAAAAGGATAAAAAAAATATTTTTTACATAAAAGAATCATTTGATCTTTCTTTTTAATAATAATTATTTCATGATGTAGCCTCTTTTTAACGAATTTTTTGAGTTACCTACACAAAGTAATAGACTTTCGTACTAACCTTTTTTTTAAAGCGAAATAATGATATTTGGCTAAATGAAATTCGCTTATTCTGAAATTTTTGGCAAATGAATAGATATGTAACAGAAATGCAGTGAAATATATTCCTTTTACACACTATTCTAATCGAAGCAGAGAAGTGAATCTACTAAACTGGGCACGTGTTTACAAATTAAAGATAACTTCGAGCACCTTGCGGTTCAATGTCCCAAACTCCCAAAATCTGTAAAAAAAGACAAATTGAATAAAATAAACAATCAAAAAAAGTAGTCCTTACCGATTCATTCTGAGAACTTTAACACATTGTCGACATGGAAAACAAAAACACATTTTTATTAAAACAAAAAAAAAACATGTTAATAATTTCCAAAAAGGGGTTTACACAGGAGTGTCTTTTAAGAATTTTTTTGAATTTCATGTAATTAAACATATTTGGCAAGAGGAAGAATTTGTTGGGGACGTGCAGGATTGTTAATTATTTAAGAAAGAATCAGAAAGAAATTTTAGTGGCTGCGTGTCTTACTGCATCCCCAAACATATAAATAAACGAACTTTATAATGCAATTAAAAACGAAACATATGCAATTTAGAAAACAATGCAACATTTATACAATTTATCAATATACAGATTGGGTAATCAGTGTGTGTCGTGTGTACAAAATGTGTGTGTAATTGTTAGATTTGTGAATGTCTCTTTGTTGATATTGTTCGTTAGTTCGTTTTTTTTTGTTTGTGTCGAATATCGTAATTATGAATAATAAGAGTATTTTGGAAAGAGTTTTTCTTACAGTGGTCTACCCTTAAACGTATTTGATGTTTACTTATTTTTTGTAGTGAATTTAATTCACTGTACATAAGCAAAATTGAGAAAAGTGTTCACAGAGTCGATCGTTGAATGTTCGAATGTGAGTCAGTTCTTCGTGCGCGGCAAAATTGTGGTTTGTAACGGCGTGGAGTATATTGGAAATTACTCTGCGAATTCGTGAGACTGACTGGCGTGGAGTTGGTAATTGTCTTTAACGTCTGGTCAGCAATGACTAAGACGGGAGTCGGTGAATGTTACATCGTGAAACTTGGTAATTACTGCTGCTATTCTCTCTGAAGGTTCAAATCAAACGTTCTCTGTTTATATATACCGACCGAGTGGCTCACTTGGTTTTGGCGCAATTTCTGTTTTGCACGTGAACTTCAAGTGATTGACCAATGGGGTTGTTTGCTTCGTTTCTTGTCGTTTTTATTGGTTGAGGTTTTCTAGGTACGTAGGCGTACGATGTGGATTCTGCTTTTGTTAGGGTTAGAAAGGTAAGGATGATTGGACGAGTCCACAAATTCGTTTGAACAATTCATCTGGCAAAGTTTGTTTATTTTAATCTGAATTGTGTTGTTTTTTGTTTTGTTTTTTTTTCAATTTTCAAATAGAATACTATAAATCAAAATTATAGATAAACAAGCGAAACTACATGAACAAGAATTTTGCATAAGATAAACAAATAAAGTTAAAAAAATATTTTTAAAGAGTTCATGTTGATTTTTAGAACTTTGGTAGAACAAGTGGCAAGTTTATCTGCGTGAATGAGTAGTGGTAGTATGGCTAATATCCAAATTATATTTTTTATCATGAGAGGAACTGTTATAAGTTGTTAACATATCGACTTTGAAAGGTCCCAATAAATGAAATTTGCTTTGTCATGTTGGCTTCCTGAAACTTACTTGGTAAGACAGATTTGGCTTAAAAGTGGTTCCCAATATTGAAAAACGGAATACACTTTGATTTCTTGTCTGGAGGTATATTTCTTTCAAATCAAATGAAACTGATCAAATATTCGTTCAAAGAATTGGATTGTAATCAGTAATAATAGTATTTGTTGATGCAACCTATTTGCTACCTGCTAAAAACAGAAAAGTTTGTCTTTTGGTGTTTTTGTTTTGTTTTACATAGAAGAAATCAAACATCGTGTAGAAAAAATTTTAAAAAAGCTTCACTTAAGAAATGACCAGATAAAGCAACAAAAAGAAAAGTCGGCTATGTTATGCAAATATATCGGACAAGAAAGATTTAAATTTTAAAATTTTTATTTAAAGTTAAGCATTCTTATATCTTCGGCGTTTCCTCAATGTGGAATTGTAACCGGTGTCTGTTGCATTTCGTTCCTTAAAAAAAAAAACAAAAGAAAAAAAAACGTTAGTCTGAAGACGTCTTTTCGAAGTACGAAACAACATAGGGCCATTTTTTTTTTTTTTTTTATTTTTTGCCATTCAATAACCTATTATTAGTCTGATATATCGAGTTTTATTTTTCATATCTACCGTAGCCATGTATGTGACTGTTTTCATTTGTCGTACATGACGCATTCTCTCGTCGTAGATCAATATTTCCAAAATCGTTCGTCCTTTCGACATAAAAAAGAAAGAAACCCGCATATGGTCCTTCGTTGCAGATTGTTTCGTTCGCTGCATTCGTAGGACATGCACTGATTCTCCTTATGTGTATTATTTTTTTACCATGATGTGCAAGTTACACACTCGTCTTGTTTATTCGTTTTCGTTCAGCTTCAGTGCAAATATCTGATACTTTTGAAGCAGTTGAGATTCAACGTCTTTCTTCAGCATCTAGAGATTTATTGGCTGTCTTTCCTTCCTTCTTTTATGTTTGTGCTTTTTCAGCCTGTGGACGATCATGGCTCTTCACAACGTCCTATACTTTATGGCACTTAATGTTTGTCATCATACTATCTTCCTAGTCCTTGTTCTATCCATTACTCAAGGTCATTAGGTAGTCTACTCTGTTTCCATCTGCCGCTCTTTCCTTCAATATATCTTGTGAATTTACAGTTTTCCAAGTCTTCTTTCCTCATTGTGTCCAGGAAACTTCAATTGTCTCTTTCGGATTCAAAGTAAAAGTGTCATTTTCATTTCCATTTTCCTTAAAACATCCACATTGCTCGTATGCTCCGCCTATGGAATTCTCAGCATCATCCAGTTGCCTGAAGTCTCCTCTTCATCTATAAAGAAATTGGCCAACATTCACTGCAATACATTGAAGAATTGATATTACACTCTCTTTCTTTGTTTCTGACAAAATTTTGTTTAATCTTGAAACACACCTTTTGCTATTCCAACATGTCCCGTCATCTGTCAAAACCATTTTTAAATTTACGAGGCGCTGGAAGCCTCCTGAACCACCTTTGAACAATAGTCACTAACTTCACCTTTATCGAATCCAATGCATGTTTTCCGGGTTTCCGGGTTGTTTCTGCTGCTCTTGTACCTGCTTAAATTCGTACAATAGACAATTTATTATATATGTTTATATTCGGACTTGTATACACATCTTCGTTGTTGGCCCGAATAGAAAGATATTCCTTTTTCTATGTGCTGTATCTTTCAGGAGGTGGCTGATCATGGCTCTCCGCAACTTCCTGTTCCTGAAGCTCTTAGTAACGCTTGTCTTTTTGCTATCACTCCTATCCACCCCGTTCCGTTATCTATTCACTGGTCAGTTAGGTGGTCTGCTTTCTCTCGTTGTCTCTCTTGCCTTTGATATGTCAAATTCTCTAAGCCCTTATTCTTCATTATGTATTATTGAAATTATTACGAGTCTTTCGGAGTAACCCACCTTTGAACTGACCCCTGGGCATTGTTACTACGATCCCTGTGACTGGCTGAAAGGAACCAATCAGAAGACCTCTTACTGAAGTTGTTTCGTCTCGATCTGTGCACCATGTTTGAATCTTTGTTCCTCTTTCCCACGTTGGCTTTCAACGAGTAGCACATACAAAAACACTGCTCTCGGAAAACAAAAAACAAAAAAACAACTTACTAACAGATCTGTGGAATCCAGGAATGTAGCGCCTACTCCACGTGAAGAAATATCTTCTCAATCCTCAGGACGTCCGGACGCCTAGACATTGCCGCGCACCACCACCACAACAAGAAATCACAAGACCTCAAAGAACTATTAACAGGACGTTTCTTTTCTGTGACAAGTCCGCAAAATATTATTTTTTCAACACTATTATTGTAAATCTTCTTCCTTTCTATTTTCTTGTTATACTCATAAAAGGTTTAAATAACAAAAGTTTAGTTTCGTTTTTTTTCTCACTCCGTGTCACGTCACTAAATTATCCTTTTTTTCTACAGCGGTAATTACTTATCTTTTCGAACAAACTTAAATAGGTTAAATATCAACAGTATTAAAGAAATGTCAGCTCTCTTTCTGATTCTGTGTCTAAGTGTCCTTTTTGTTAACATTTCCCTTAAGATTTCTTCATTGTTTACACTCTCCGTCTATTCTCAGCATCCTTCTGTAGAACCACATTTCAGAAAGGCATATAAGAATAATAATTCATCTAAAAAATTTTGACATTAAAAGATTAGTTTTCACAATTATCTTTTGAAATGCCATATTGATTTTACTCATACTATTAGGTATACTCTTCTAAAGTTGATCTGGTAGTAAAGGATGTGCGTAGATTTGATATAGCTACAAGCATTTATGGACTGTTGCTGTTCGAATGGTTTATATTTTTTTAACCAAATATATTAAAAAAAAATCATTTGAAAACGTGATCTTTTTGACAATCTGACATATTTGCTTCATGAAAGTTTTTATTCTTTTTCCACGACTTCGTAATTCTACTAACGCATTCCCTGTCAGTTATTTTACTGTACTCGGGTAAAAACCATTTTTGTTTTCTATTTTTTACGGCTATCGGTGTGGAAAATAGAATTGGCGAGCCGAGTTCAAATTCTTGCCTCATCTGTTTTGTTGACTTTCGTACAGATGCCATTGAGGAAGGTATTAAGGCAACAGAGGCACTATTTTTCCAATAAGCCATAGCAGTTCAAAATTAATAAAAAAAAAAAGTGCTGTGAAGAACCGTGATTGCGGACTTCTTGGCATAAAAAAAAAAAACGCATTTTGAAGTCCTTTTAAATTTGTACGAACCTTAGGAGATAAACATAGAATAAACGTTTTCTTTTTTCTTTCGTTGGCTTTTATTAATTTCTTTTTTCTGCTAGTTTCTTTAATCGAAACATTTTCACACAAAAGACCTAATATATCGCTCGATGGTTTAACAACCCCCTATATTAGATAAGGGCGTTTATTCAGATTTTCAGTTTATCGAACCGGGGAAAAATATATGGTTGCCCGCAGTACCTAGATGGGTAACCGCTTGGGAATTGTATGTGCTATAAATTTGCGGATGGCGTAACGGATAATGGCTCAGAATTGGAAATCAAAAAGCCGAGTCTGGTTGGTTTTGTTATATTCACTTATGTGCAAATACGCTTGGGAAAACAATGAATCCACCTCTTCTCCTCCCAGCTATGGGTTAATGAGTAAGACTTGTATCATTAAACCATTATTATCTCCCGAAAAAATAAAGTAAAATTGCGTACAAAATATTTCGATTTCGGCATTAAATAACCATCCACAGAGGTTGATATGCCGCTAAACAAAAACAACGAACTGGAGTGATTTGATGAACAATCCATGGATTTATGAATCAAAATTATTGAATATCGATTGTGCAAATTTTTACAAACTAAAATTATTTAAAAAAAAACAGATTTCTCGATTTGCCTGATCCACGCTTAGGCAATCTTTCGATATATGACTGACGAGGCAGATTTTTTCTGCGGTAGACCAGTTGCCATCCAAGGATGCAGAACCCGGTCTGTCCTGCTATTTACCCATAACTGGGGTAGAAGAAGAGGATGTAATTGATTCGTCTAGAATTCGAACTCAGCTCTCCAATTCCTCAATCCGAGTCACTATCCATTTCTCCACCGTGTCTCTCTACTTGTTCGTTAATAATAGGATTTTTATTTTATTTTGGCCGTGTTTGAATTAGAACTTTTTCTTTTGTGAACTTTTCTAAATTCGTGCTAAAGAGCGTTACTGGACTAGCACCCCGGGTATTATTTCATGCCTTCTGACCACTAATCCACTTGTGTCGTTTTTAAATCTGCAAACGATTTAAGTTGGAAGGGTCACTGATTTTGCGTTGAAAATTATTTGGCAGTGACAGTCGGGTTCCTCACCAAAAAGAAATATTATCTTGGGAATAAATAATTCACAAGAATGGATTTGGGGTCAGGAGATTGCCCATCTTATTTCTGCTTCGGATGACCAGATATTTGATGTGAGGGAAAGGTTTAGGGGTGTGCGTTCCGATTCCATCCTGATAGACCCTGGGTAGCTGAGTTACATGGTATTAATGAGACGCACATGTGCCTGCGTGTCTTGAAATAATTACTAATTGACACTGTGGGAAACAACTGCTGCTGTAATCTCTTTACACGCTAATTTTGTTCTCTCCGCCCCACTTTTTATTCATTATCTGCACGCTTTCACTCATTGTTCTATTCATCTCTGTTCTCTTTCTTTTCTCTCTCCTCGACATTTGTCTTTCATTTTTTTTTTTTTTGTCTTTCATATTTTTTTGTCTTTTTTGTCTGTCTTTTTGTCTTTCTTTCTTTCTTTTTGTCTTTCTTTCTTTCTTTTTGTCTTTCTTTCTTTCTTTTTGTCTTTCTTTCTTTCTTTTTGTCTTTCTTTCTTTCTTTTTGTCTTTCTTTCTTTCTTTTTGTCTGTCTGTCTGTCTGTTTTTTGTCTGTCTGTCTGTCTTTTTGTCTGTCTGTCTGTCTGTTTTTTTTGTCTGTCTGTCTGTCTGTCTTTTTGTCTGTCTGTCTGTCTGTCTTTTTGTCTGTCTGTCTGTCTGTCTTTTTGTCTGTCTGTCTGTCTGTCTTTTTGTCTGTCTGTCTGTCTGTCTTTTTGTCTGTCTGTCTGTCTTTTTGTCTGTCTGTCTGTCTTTTTGTCTGTCTTTTGTCTGTCTGTCTGTCTGTCTTTTTTGTCTGTCTGTCTGTCTGTCTGTCCTTTGTCTGTCTGTCTGTCTGTCTTTTTTGTCTGTCTGTCTGTCTGTCTTTTTGTCTGTCTGTCTGTCTGTCTTTTTCTGTCTGTCTTCTGTCTGTCTTTTGTCTGTCTGTCTGTCTTTTTGTCTGTCTGTCTGTCTTTTGTCTGTCTGTCTGTTTTTTGTCTGTCTGTCTTTGTCTTTTGTCTGTCTGTCTGTCTTTTTTTTTGTCTGTCTGTCTTTCTTTTTGTCTGTCTGTCTGTCTTTCTTTTTGTCTGTCTTTCTTTTTGTCTGTCTTTCTTTTTGTCTGTCTTTCTTTTTGTCTGTCTTTCTTTTTGTCTGTCTGTCTGTCTGTCTGTCTTTCTGTCTGTCTGTCTTTCTGTCTGTCTGTCTTTCTGTCTGTCTGTCTTTCTTTTTGTCTGTCTTTCTGTCTGTCTGTCTCATTTCGATTTAGCGTTTGTTTTCTCTTTTTCTCCCATCTCTTCCTTTTCCTTTCGCCAACCTCTAACGTCTTTTGGTACTGTTCTTCCTTCCCATCCCGTCCATTTTTGACTTGTTAATCGTTTTTTTTTCTTTCAATTTTTTTTATATATATATATATATATATATATATATATATATATATATATATATATATATTTTTAATGTTTGCTAATCTTAGCTTCGTCTAGTACAAGTTCCTTCCTTTTTTTTTTTTTTTTTTTTGCAAGGTTAAATTCGTATAGCTCGGAATCAAATATTCACTTGTTTTTCTTTCTCATTCTCTTCTATAGTATGTTCACTATCTCTCATCAATGAAAGTAACTCCTTCAGTTATTTTCTATTTTCTTTTTATTTCTCCTTTGCTATCATTTCTCAGTGTTCATTCGTTCTATTGCCTTTTTAATAGTTTCTACTTACGAGTACCCTCTTTATCCTTTCGTCATCGTTTACCGTACTTTAGTAACCAATCATATCTTTAGCATTCCTTTTCTTATGTCCTCTGTCTTTTCTTTCCTTTTTTTATTGCTTTTTTATCTTTATTTCTTCATCTGTCCTTTTATATTACACACTATACTTCTTGTTTCCATTTCGTCAATTCCTTCTTCTTTTTCTTTTTCCTAATCAAATATCCCTTTTCTATTCACATGAATCCACTCTTTGACCTCTAGCATGTAGCCCTATTCTCTTCATTGTTTCTCGCTTTTTAACTCGATTCTTGTTGTCAGACATTTCAACTGTATTCATTACTGTCTGCAAATATACAAACTGTGATCATTTTACCATTCTTCCCCGTTTCTCCTTGACATTTCTCCACATAAGCGACATCAGAGAAGGGATGGGCTGACAGGTAAAGAAAGATGATTCTGTATTCTTTCGGTAGCATGTTCAGGTATATCGTTGGTTTTCCCCATTTCTGATTAAGGAATTTGCCAGCCCAGCAAAAAAAAAAAAAACACACTGATTCAGAAACAGGAAAATTTCATTGGAAGCAAAGAAAAGAATACTGAACTGTTATGTAATATCAGTACTCTTATTTGGCAGTGAATGCTGGGCCATCTCCTCACAGATTTAGAAGCAACTTGATACAACAGAAATGTGGTTCTACAGAAAGATGTTGAGAATACCATGGACTGAACATGTAAGCAAGTTTTGGTGAAAATGAAAACAAAATGATACATAACATCAGAGAGTGAAAATTCCTGGTGTACATATAGTGAGGGCTTGGGACATGTTGAAGGCAAGAGGGGACAAAGGAAAGAGGGCTTGGGACATGTTGAAGGCAAGAGGGGACAAAGGAAAGAGGGCTTGGGACATGTTGAAGGCAAGAGGGGACAAAGGAAAGAAGCACATAACCTACCTAAAAAGCTTATGTAAATGATTGACAACAGGAACTAAGAGATTTAGCAAAAATACAAACTTTACTAAGGCCTACAAAGGATGGGAAGTTATGGAAAACCATGGTTGCCTATTGTCTGAAGGGACATGTTACATTGACGATCATCATCACCAGAAGATTTTGTTATTATATAGACTCCTTATACTGATATTCCTAGTCAGATAAAGCCAACATTTCTGGAACCACCATAAAGAGGACTTGGAGAATTTAACACACACAGGATCTTTTGAAGGCAGAAGAAGCAGGTAGGGGGGGGACACAAGAAGTAACCTTCTTTTATGTTCTTTTCTCTTCAAGACTTAAGCGATTGTGGCTCTCCACAACTTCCTATCCGTTTTTTTACTATCCCTCCCCATCTCTGTTTTGCCATCTGTTTGCAAAAACTTGTTAGGTAGTTTTCTCACTGTTTATCTGTTTTTAATGTCCTGTAAGTGTCAAATTCTCTTAGTCCACTTTCCTCACAGTGCCTCCATGAACTTTAACACTCTCTGGTTCTAAGTGTTTTGTCTCCATTTTCTTTAAAACTTTGCACACATGCTCTGATCATGGTATCCTCAGCATTCTTCTGTAGATCCACATCTTCATTGCCTCAAGTCTTCTCTTCATCTGTAGGGAAATTTTCCAGCATTCACCTGCCATATAAGAGCATTAATGTTATATAGTCATACAACACACTCTTCTTTGTTTCTAATGAAATTGTGTTGCTTCTTTATATTTTGCTTAGCTTTTGGAAGACATCTGTCACTGTCTGCCTTCAGATTTCAGTCTCACATTTTCAATTGTCTGTTGTAACACTTTCCAGATAGTTAAACTTCTGTACTTGCTTGAAACTCCAGTTCATAGCTTGCATCTTGCACTCTTCCTCTTGCTGAGAGCATACATTCCATCTTCTTATAGTTGATGATTAGTATTTTCTTCCCTAAACTACCTTGTCTAGGAGTTTTCTTTCTATGTCTGCCATCAACATAATATCATCTGTGTATCGGGTGTTAAGACTCTGCCCACCAAAAATTTTGGTAGGTCTTCTAGTTCTTTAAGGATCACTTTGCTGTAAAGGTTAAATAAATCCAGTGAGAAGATATCTTTGTCTTAACCTCTTTCTATTTTTGTGAATTTATTCAATTCATTTTCTGTCCAAATACAGATGGTTCATTCCCAGTAGATGTTTCACATTATTCTAATATTTTTCCCAAATAAAGCTTCCCTAGCAGTTCAAATAGATTTTGTGTTATATCTTATCAAATGTTTTTGCATAGCCTATAAAGCATAGGTATATGTCCCTCTACATTTGTATTGCTCATTCTGATATAATTTTGATCATAATTATCACGTTCCTTGTTCTATTTGCTGTCTAATTTTGCTATGTGTTCTATTCATCAGAATCTAGATAAACTTAGTTGATTGTCTGATAGAGCTCAAGTTCCTTTGCATCTGGCTTCTTAGGCAATGCTACAAAGATGGATCTACTAAAGTTTTCTGATGTCTTCCCATTTTCATAAATTTAATTTCTTATTTCTGTAATCTTTTCAATTCCCCAAATCCTCTAAAGCTGTTACCATCTCTGTTATAATCTAATTACGTCCTGCTGCTTTGTTCCTGTTCATCTTGGTCAGTACTGGTCTTACCTCATATTTTAATCTTTCAGGTACTTTCATGTTTTTATATATTGTAATCTACTTGACAAATTTGAGTAAATGAAAGACAAAACAAAGGATGGTAAAAAGTCAAAAGTTACTTAGAATAACAAAAGACAGGGATTTCGAACTGAACCCTTTATTTTGTCCCCCGGGGTAGATTGTTCTAGTTCTACATGCCATGCCTCTTCCAGATATCTCAGTTTCAGTTATTTCCCTTTAGTAACTCAACTCTCCAAGTTGTTGATCACCTCTGCTGTGGCCAGCTATTGAACTCACAACCCTTTGGGTCAAGTCAGCAGAGGTGAACAAAAACTTGGAGAGTTGAGTTACTAAAGGGAAATAACTGTAACTGGTATATCCAGAAAAGGCATGGCATGTGGAACTAGAACAATCTATCCCAGTGGACGAAATAAAGGGTTTGGTTCAAAATTCTTATGTATATCACCTGAAGAAGGCCGGAGTGTATAAAAGCCAAAACGTTGAGAATATGACAATGAAGATGAGGGCAATAGTCTAAAAAATGTAAATAGTTACAATACCACATCTAAGAAAAGACAGAAAGTTGTGAAGAGCCATGATCACTTACCTCATGAAGGGGCATGACACTTAAGACAATGACAATTCCTTAAAACTTGTATCTGTTTTAGGGTTATGCAAAATAAAGGAAAAAATAATTCTAAATTAATAATTGATATTCAAACAAATGCTGTAGTATTCTTAAACTCCTTCTCTTTTATTACTTTGCCTACACTGAAAAATCTGTAGCATCAGGTATGTTTATATTGTGTTGCATATTAAATGTACTAATTCCTAGCTTAAAGGGTTTTACACTCCAAAATAAATGCATAAAAAATTTAGTAGCTTTGGCTATTCTTTTGAATAAAGTTATCCACACTTGTAGATGGTAACAGTACATATAAGCCCTTCAGATTTTATAATATTAAATAAGCCCTTCAGATTTTATAATATTAAATAAGCCCTTCAGATTTTATAATATTAAATAAGCCCTTCAGATTTTATAATATTAAATAAGCCCTTCAGATTTTAAAACATTAAATAAGCCCTTCAGATTTTAAAACATTAAATAAGCCCTTCAGATTTTAAAACATTAAATAAGCCCTTCAGATTTTAAAACATTAAATAAGCCCTTCAGATTTTAAAACATTAAATAAGCCCTTCAGATTTTAAAACATTAAATAAGCCCTTCAGATTTTAAAACATTAAATAAGCCCTTCAGATTTTAAAACATTAAATAAGCCCTTCAGATTTTAAAACATTAAATAAGCCTTTCAGATTTTAAAACATTAAATAAGCCCTTCAGATTTTAAAACATTAAATAAGCCCTTCAGATTTTAAAACATTAAATAAGCCCTTCAGATTTTAAAACATTAAATAAGCCCTTCAGATTTTAAAACATTAAATAAGCCCTTCAGATTTTAAAACATTAAATAAGCCCTTCAGATTTTAAAACATTAAATAAGCCCTTCAGATTTTAAAACATTAAATAAGCCCTTCAGATTTTAAAACATTAAATAAGCCCTTCAGATTTTAAAACATTAAATAAGCCCTTCAGATTTTAAAACATTAAATAAGCCCTTCAGATTTTAAAACATTAAATAAGCCTTCAGATTTTAAAACATTAAATAAGCCCTTCAGATTTTAAAACATTAAATAAGCCCTTCAGATTTTAAAACATTAAATAAGCCCTTCAGATTTTAAAACATTAAATAAGCCCTTCAGATTTTAAAACATTAAATAAGCCCTTCAGATTTTAAAACATTAAATAAGCCCTTCAGATTTTAAAACATTAAATAAGCCCTTCAGATTTTAAAACATTAAATAAGCCCTTCAGATTTTAAAACATTAAATAAGCCCTTCAGATTTTAAAACATTAAATAAGCCCTTCAGATTTTAAAACATTAAATAAGCCCTTCAGATTTTAAAACATTAAATAAGCCCTTCAGATTTTAAAACATTAAATAAGCCCTTCAGATTTTAAAACATTAAATAAGCCCTTCAGATTTTAAAATATTTTATAACATTAAATAAGCCCTTCAGATTTTAAAATATTTTATAACATTAAATAAGCCCTTCAGATTTTAAAATATTTTATAATATGCAAGCTACTATTTTCAATTTTAAGGGTTTAAGTCAGTTATCCATTTTCTTAAGGTCTATCTGTTGAGCTAAAAAGAGGATCAGAAAAAATTAAATAAGGTTACTGATAATCTTGAATTTTAATTGTAATATCTGAAATGTGAAAAAGAATAAATTGGCATTTTTAATAAAAGCTAAAAGATAACACCATTGTATTTAAGGAGAAACAACAGTAGTTCAAAATTTCCCACAAACCAAAATGAGGAACAGTTTTAGATAATTAATATGATCAAACAAATTCATCATCCGAATACATTACCAATAAAAAGTGACTATTAGGCAGTTTAAATAAAAAACATGTTCAGATATTTGTCAAATTTGATTTATTTGAAATGCCCTCATCTTTACAATTACAGATGTTATAATGTTTCAGTGAAGTACTAACTGGCTCTCTTCAGGTGTTTATTATTTTTGACTGATATAGGATCTATGTTGATTGTTATTTTGTTCTTGTGATCCAGTTTCTTGTTTGTTTTCCTGCTGAACCAGAGTACATTATTTCACCACCTGATTCAAGGATTGAATTCAATTCAACAGTTGCCGTCATCTAGTGGTCATGAGTTTAATCCCTGCTCCATCATCTGAATATACAGTGCTGTTCAATAAAAGTGACTCACCTGATTTTTTTTACTGAAAATATTTTTGTCTATTGTTTTTGGGGATAAAATAAATTTTAATCTTACTAATATAAAGACCCCTTACCGACCACCTAGGAAAAAAGTTTATTCACCCTAAGGTATTCTATTGATAATTATAAATTTGGATATAAATGAGATTCAGGAAAAAACTCTGTGCAAAAAAAGTGACTCAGATATCACATTCTAATGATTAAACTGGTAAATTTAAAGAGCTTTTGACAAAATATTGAAAACTATTTTACAATACACTCAGAACAATATTCTAGAGAATTCTAGAACAGCTTAAATTAAATCTAGAGTATTCCAGAATATTCCAGAAAGCCTTATACAGTATAAAAACAGCTTGAAATAGCCACTCAAGTCACTAACCATGAAAGAGTACAAACACACCTCAGAACCACTTAAGGCATCTATTATTGCCCTCTGAAAAGCAGGCAAGTCTACGAGAGAAATTGCAGAAATTGCTATAGCCTCGCAATCAACTCTCTCTCAAGTACTTAGGGCACATAATGATGCTACTTCTGCTCCAAGAAAGGAAACAAGGGAACGAAAGAAAAAGATTGATGATAGAACTGTCAGGGTAATCAAGAGAGAAGTTGCAAAGAATAGGACTATAACTAGGCAAGAAATTGCAGCCAGTATAAACGAAAAGCAAGGTGTTAGTCTTGCCTCTTCAACAGTCTGTCAGAACAAGGTTACAAATCTTGTACACGAAAGTTTAAGCCACTAATAAGCAAATCCAACAAAGCCAAGAGACTTGAATGGGCTCACTATTACAAAAATTTCACCGTAGAAGACTGGAAGAATGTTCACTTCTCCAATAAAATGAAAGTTGAGCTAAATTCAAAGGATAAGGTGAGTCACTTTTATCGAACAGCACTGTACAAAAATATTCTTTTGGGTACTGAAAGAGTGGAACACTCTCCCTCTTTTGGCGTTCAATGCTGAGACTTTAGATGTCTTCAAAAAGCTCAAAATACATTTTGATTATATTGGCAGATGGTAATTCTACTTGTGTACAATATGCTTCTTCAACTGTTTGAAATGCTTTTCTAATTCAATGTTTCGATTCCCCGCCCCCTGTTTTTTTTGTTTTTTTGTTTTTTTTGCATGCTTTGCTCTTTGTTACATCTTTTACTTCCTGCTTATTTACCCATTTTGATCTAATAATAAATACATGTTTGGTAATAGGAAAAAACTTAATTAAACATTAGATTTTTAAATTTTTTCTGAAATTATTTGAATTTTAATGTTTACTGTTGAGAATCAGGAAAAATGATCGTTTATAAAAATAAAAATTACTGACAGAATAAAGCACTTTTATGTTTCGAAGAGTGGTCGCACCTGTTAGGGTCCCAGCTATGGGTAAATAGTAAACCTCTAAAAAATATCAACAATACATTTTTATAGTAAAATTATCAACAATACATTTTTGGATCTACAAACGATATATCTAAAAAAACATACTTTTACTCTAAAAGTATAAAATTATTTGTAAAATATCAGTAGTTAAAAGCATAAAATTGCATACAAAATATTTAGATTTCAGCATTAATTAAACCACAGAGGTTGTTATGCTGCTGAACAAAATCAGCCGACCAAGTCAATATCTGTTTCATATATAATTTTGTTGTTGTATTATGTTTGTGAATGTTAGCATGCATGATATACCTCCACAAATTTGTTATAATTTAAGCAATTTTATTTGAAAAAATATAATAGTTTGGATTGTAACAATAGAAAGATGCTTAACAATGGCACGTGAAATGCTTCACTTTCAATTTCAGCATCTTTTGTAATTTGTCATTCCACTATGACTATTTTTGTATGACTACAAAAAGAAATATATATTTTACTGTATCCATATATTTTACATTATTTTTTGATGTTCATTCATAATTTAAGCATTACAGATAAAGTTTGCATGTTGTCTACTGATTTTTGAACTGTCTGAGAATACATCCTTGAAATGTTCATAAAAATGATCAAAAAACATGACAAGCTCAGTTTTATCTTTTATTCTCACAAAGTAATAGCATCTCTGAAGAAAAGATGATGAAAAGTTTAAGACAGAATTTCCTGAAATGTTATTTTTTGGAGTTATCAAGGAAAGGGGAAACTGAAAAGGATAGAATTCTAAATGGTTCGTATTGTAGTACAACAAAATGGATTTTGAATTGTAACCGGAGTCTTGTGATTTATTGTGTCAAAGTTAACCCAAACTGAATGAAAAATATAATGGAAGGTGATGTGGAGATTGCTATCTAAACAAATATCATACAGTCTAATATAAGTATTGAATATGCAGAAGTGAAAAATAAAGAATTGGAGAGAAACAAAAAAAAAAATATAATTGAGAGAAAAATAAAGATGGTGAAGATGAAAGAAAGAAAAAATCAAAGAAAATAAAATATTGGATATAAAAACAGGAAAATAAGCAAAAGAAGTAGAGAAAATGGGTAGAATATATGTAAAGAGAATGAAAGGAAAGAAGAAAGATTCGATGGTAATGAAATGAAGGAAGGAAGGAAGATTCGATGGTAATGAAATGAAGGAAGGAAGGAAGATCCGATGGTAATGAAAGGAAGGAAGATCCGATGGTAATGAAATGAAGGAAGGCAGGAAGATCCGATGGTAATGAAATGAAGGAAGATCCGATGGTAATGAAATGAAGGAAGATCCGATGGTAATGAAATGAAGGAAGATCCGATGGTAATGAAATGAAGGAAGGAAGGAAGATCCGATGGTAATGAAATGAAGGAAGGAAGGAAGATCCGATGGTAATGAAATGAAGGAAGGAAGGAAGATCCGATGGTAATGAAAGGAAGGAAGGAAGATCCGATGGTAATGAAAGGAAGGAAGGAAGGAAGATCCGATGGTAATGAAAGGAAAAAGAAATAAAAGTAAAATGGAGTGAAAAAGATAAAGGTCCCTGGAAAGACAGAAGAGGGGAAAAATAAAAATACAATAATATTTTTAATTACAAAAGAAAGGAAAAATGAATGTATGAAATTAAAAGAATAAAATGATAGAAAAAAAATACTAAAAAAAGGATGAAAAAGAAAGTTAAATTTAAAGAGAAATATTATAAACAAATAAGGAAATAGATAAAATAAAAAATCAAGAAAAGAAGTGGACAAAGAAAGAAAAAGATGAAACATTGAGAAAAAGGGTTGAAATGAAAGCAAAAGTAAGGACAGGAGGAAAAAAGAGAAAGCTATAAAGAAATGAAATAAAGGGGGAAAATGAAGAAAGGAAAGAAAGTTCAAATAAGATACCAAATGAACAAAAATGAAAGAATGGAAAAAAAGAAGTGAAAAAAGCTTAAGAAATAAAGGAATTAAAAAGAAAGAAATGAAGCTAGTTGAATAAAGCAGACCGAAAAAGAGAACAAGAAAATCAAGTTAAAGAAAAGTATTTGTCTGCTGAGTATGGATAGCTTCATTTGTACGCAGTGGTCATGCTCTTAACTCTATCCTTCACCTTACTGTCTTACAGCTGTGTGCTGGGATCATTCATTTGTTTTTGTCTGGGGCACTTTATTCCATTTACAATGGCCCACCAAAGAAGGGGATTCTGTCTTGGTCTAAAGGCTGACTTTCTCAAAGGCTACAACATGTTTTGATTTGTTACACTGGATAAAAATACAAACATGGTCATATAAGGTTATTTGTTCATAAGGTCAATCATCAGATATTTCTTCGCTGACATTTTGGATTTTAGAAGATGTTGACTAACTTTGAGAGAGAAGAGACTTTTAGCCTAAGTGCAAGAGTTTTATGGCTTCATTCATCGTAGTGAGTGTCACCAATAGTGAACCAGATAAATAAATAAATTTTTTCTTAGAATATTTTTGTCTAATTGGTCATTCAGACATGGAATCTGTAAATACTATTTAAGCACAGATGTTTTACTTAAGAGTTTTCATGGTACCATGGATCAAACTTTGTTGGTTAAACTGAGATTTATGCTGGCACTTTTAAGAGTAAGTTTGAACACAGAAGCTTTGACTAAGGATTTAATCATGAAGCCTGAGGAAATAATTCACTGTTCCTTTTGTTGTTGGGGAGACAAAATACTTTCTTCTATGTGCAATGTCTGTTCAGAACAACTTCCTATGCTTTGTAGCTCTTAGTAAAGTTTGTCTTTTCACCATCCCTCTCAGTTTATTCTGCCATCCATTTACACAAGTCTCAAATTCTCCAAGCTCTCTTTCATCATTATGTATCCTATTTCAATTGCGTCTTTCTGATTCTAAGTATTTTTTTTCTGTTTTCATTAAAGCTTCCTTATTACTCATATTCAGTCCATGGAATTCTCAGCATCCTTCTGTAAAGCCACATTTCCACTGCCTCCAAACACTTCTTCCTTTTAAGGAGATTGTCCAGACATATAGGAAGACTGAACTGACTTTGAGGATGTGCAGGTGGTGTAATAGCAGTTTGAAACAAGAAATGAGCCAGCCATGTTCAAATTTCAGTTGAGTTTATTACATTCACTTTGATACAAATACTCTTGAGGAAGATATGAAACCATTTCTTCTCCTTCCAGCTATGGATTAAATAGCAGGGTTGATTGGACTCTGTGTCTACAGTTAGCAAGCGGTCTAGGAAAAGGATAACTCTAAATTCAAAACCATATGTGGCCCTGGTGGGGTACATACTTTAATTGTAACTAAGTTCCACTCTGCAGGTGTTGAATCAATGCAAATGAGCCTGAACAGACAGGCACGACTGGAAATGAGGTAGCCATGCTGATAAGAAACCACACTGATTTGTGGTGTACTTTCAAGTTGAAGCAACTCTGATGACAATAAGGTGATTTTGTTTACCAAGTAAAATGATTGTCCAACATTGATAGTGTCTGTATATTTCTGAGATGAGGTATTATGTACACTATTTACATTATTCAGACTATTTTCTATTTGTTGCCATATTTATCACAACGTTTCGGCCAATGTACACTCCGGCCTTCTTCAGGTGGTTGGAAAGTCGAATTGAACCCTTTATTTCACTCACTGGGATAAACTGTTCTAGTTCCACTGGATGTCAGTTATCAGTTATCTCCTGTTAATTCCCCTCTCCAAGTTCTCCACTGCCTTAACCAGGTATTGAACTCACACTCCAGTGACAGGACCCAACAAAGATGAGGGCAAAATCCAAATAATGTAAATAGTGTATTGATAGTGTGTTTTAATTTCTTGGTTAATGAGCCTATTATATTTAAGGGGCCCTGAAAGAATTTAGTGGAAGAAACAATACTTGTGAATAATGCAGAGTGCTAAAGGCTTAATGAAGAAAGGAAAACACTCTGAAAATGAAGTGGGAAGAACCCACTCCGGATTGTCTGACAAAAATTTGGTTATTGCTAATAAAGCAACCAAGTCTCGTGTATTTCAGTCTTATTTGTTTTATTTGTTGCTTTTTGTAATTTGCTTGTCCTTAGTTTTTTCATTATTTTCATGAATTTCTGTTTTATTTTCCTTTCTTAAGTCTTCTCCTTGCTTTCAAAGACTTTTCCAGTTCTGTCTATATTTCTGAGATGGGGTATTGTAATTATTTATATTGTTCAGACTGCTGTCCTCATCTTTATTGCTATATTCACATTTCACACAACTGCCTTCTTCAGGTGATTGAAATTTCAAACTGAAACCATTATTTCGTCCACTGAGGTAGACTGCTCTAGTTTCATGTGCCATGCCTCTTCTGAATGTTTCACTTATCTCCATTTAACTCAATGCCCCAAGTTTTTGTTAATCACTGCAGTAAGCAGATATTGAACTCTTTGGGTTATTTTACTGGGTCCAACCAATGATTTTATCCACGGCCATGTGTTTTCAAGTTTTCCCTTTGTTTTTATTTTATTTTTATTTTTTTTACTTGTCTCTATATTTATAATATGCATATCATTTACCTTGATTTGTGTTTTGTGTGCATTTGTTTTCATTTCTTTTTGTGTATATGTTTCTTTTTGTATTCCCCCTTTTTTTTTGTGAATTTTATTGATATCTTTTATTACCTCCTTATTTTTATGTTGTTTTTTGCCATTATTTATTATACTTTTTCAAAAAAAATCATGACTAATTTTTTTTTTGTTCATCTTCTTGCCTTCTCTTTATTATATTTCCTATGCTTTTCTTTTGTTTTTATTTAATATTTTCTTTGTGTTGTTACTGTTTCTGCTGATTTCTTCTTTGCAAATTCAATGCATTTGATTTTCCAGAAAGAAATTATTCTAATTCCTTTTTAACTATTTTTGTTCCAAACTTATTTTTTTGTTTTTCACTTGGCATTAATACATTTGCCCTTAATCAGTGAATCAATCAACAAGACTTGAGCAAAAATTAGAAAAATGCCATATTTCTGTTTGAAATTGACTTGAAGAATTGGTCAGTTGCAGTTTTGCAGTGTCAGCCATGATTTCAGTTTAATTTTGTTGGCATTTGAAGCAGAACAAGACATTACGAAATAACTAATTAAGAATCGTTCCAACACAAATCTTTGCTACCATGTTGAGGACTGTGTTCAGCATTAAAGAAAATTTCGGCTCGCCACAATTCCCATTTGATTAATTTCTTCTCTGAGAATATTCAGAATAAGAAAAAATATTAATACAAAAAGAAATTTAATGCTTAAAATGAACATTTATTTTCATCCATTACCCAACTGTTGTGAAATCTAATCTCTATCTTAATATTATGATTCAAGATGCTTTTTCATAACTTATCAAAGAGAAGTTTCTACTCACAGATTTTTCCCTAAAGTACTGCTACTTTGTGGAACAAACTCCCACATGGATGTTTCCCTGAGTACTAAAATCTTAACATCTTCAAATCAAGAGCCAGTTATTATCTTGCTAATTCTTAATTATCATTAATATTAACTAGTATTTTTCATCTTGATATTTATTGTTTTTTCTCAATAAAGTGGTCATTACCGTCTCCATTGCTTGAGCTGTCATTCCCATCTCGGCTGCTGGGACTGTCATTCCCTTCTCGGCTCCTCGAACGGTCATTCCCGTCTCGGCTCCTCGAACGGTCATTCCCTTCTCGGCTCCTCAAACGGTCATTCCCGTCTCGGCTCCTCGAACTGTCATTCCCATTTGTGCATAAGTGATTATAAAGAACCCGACTGGAATTCAAACTCTGATTTCTTATTCCAAGCCATTATCCATTATCCTCACCACACATTTTTTTTCTTTTTTTCGCAAACTCTTTCTCCTCTAAATCTCCATTCCTTTATCCTCCCTTCTTTATCTTTTAAATCTTTGAGCCTTCACTATTATTTCACTTTATTCCATCTCACTATCTTCACCAGCAATTTCTCCCCACCCACAAACACTTCTCTACTTTCTATTTATCTTTCTCTTTTTTCCATTCTTAAATTCTTTTAAGTTAATAATCACTGATTTACTTGGATGATCATCCTGAGTAAGACAATAAACTGCATCTGCGTTCTGGGTAAGACGATAGACTATATCTGACAGCAAGGTCTCCGATCAGGAGGTTTTGGAAGTGTGGAACCACCTCTTAATTGCTGGTGTTTCCAGATCCACCCTGACCTGGGGTGGTACCACCTGTTACAATCCCCACTACAGGTAAATAGTTAACCCCCAAACAGGGGTCAAAACACTATAGAAGTGTAAAAATAGGTTTTATACTAGCAATACATTTTTGTAAAAAAATTATTACTAGCAACAGATTTTTGGAAAAAAAACATTACCATCAATACATTTTTTGAAAAAAAAAATTATTACTAGCAATAAAAATCTTGTCGGCATTGAGGTTGATATGCTGTAAAACAAACCAAACCTACTTGGACGACTAATATCCTTATCTTGATGCTTATTGTCATAATGTTTTGGACAATCTACCTTTAGGTGTAAATCATAGCAACCATTTAAGAATTTCAAACTATGCCCTTTATTCAGTCCATGTTTTTAGTTTGCTGTCCTTTGCTCAAGAATCTCTATCTTCCAGCATTCATATACCCTGGTTCACTTGAAGATTCAATTGATATCATCAGAACAGATTAGCTACATGCAATTAACTGATGGGAGATATCCTCCAGTATTGGCACTGGAATGAGAACAATGTAACCTCTCCCTAGGATTAATAAAGGGTTCTGTTCAAAATTCCCAGAAAGTTACCAATTACAACAAACACTTAAAATTCTCCTATATTTCTTTCACTTCATTATTCATTCAATTTACTGGCTTATAATACTTATATTTGACCATAGAAAAGTGTTCAAATCTTGTATTTCATTCAAGGAGCTGGCATTATATACAGGAGGCTGATTATGGAAGGTTCAGGCTGTAAACCTCAAGGATTAGTTTCAATAAGCAGGAGGTAAATAAAAATACCCCTGAGAAACAGGAATGTCTCAGAGATTTGTATGTATTTTATTTGTAATTTTTCCTTTGTTATTTACTTCCCATCTCTCTTCATTTTTTTCTTTTTTTTTCATCTTCATTTTCTTTTCATGTTTTTTATGTTTTTTCTCTCTACATTTTTTCAGGCCATTTTTTTTCACAAACTCTTATTTTTTATTTCTCTTTTCCTTTTTTATTTCTCTTTTCCTTTTTTATTTCTCTTTTCCTTTTTTATTTCTTTTTCCTTTTTTATTTCTTTTTCCTTTTTTATTTCTTTTTTCCTTTTTCCTTTCTCTTTTTCTCTTTTTCCTTTCTCTTTCTCTTTTTTCCTTTCTCTTTCTCTTTTTTCCTTTCTCTTTCTCTTTTTTCCTTTCTCTTTCTCTCCTTTCTCTTTCTCTTTCTCTCCTTTCTCTTTCTCTCCTTTCTCTTTCTCTTTCTCTCCTTTCTCTTTCTCTTTCTCTCCTTTCTCTTTCTCTTTCTCTCCTTTCTCTTTCTCTTTCTCTCCTTTCTCTTTCTCTTTCTCTCCTTTCTCTTTCTCTTTCTCTCCTTTCTCTTTCTCTTTCTCTCCTTTCTCTTTCTCTTTCTCTGGAATCCTTTTGTAGAACCACATTTTTATTGCCTCCAGTTTTCTCCTCGTACATGGGGAGATTGTCCAGCATTTGCTGCCAAATAAGATAATGGATATCACATAGAAATCCAGCCCTATTTTCTTTGTTTCTAATGACATTTTTTTTGTTTCTCAGGACTTTTCTTAGATTTTGGAATGCCTCTTTTGCTAGTCCAATGCAATTTCAGATTTCAGTGTTGTATTTTCCATCCTCCGTTAAAAGACTTCCCAGATATTTAAACTTCTGTACTTGTTTGATGTTGACATCACCAATTTCTAACACATTTTGGACTTTTTCTCTTTGTCTTCTTACAGTTGATGGTTACTCTTTTTTTCCTCATTTTCTTTTACTGCCTTCTCTACAAGGTTCTTTTAGTTTTCTTTCTATGTCAGCCACTAACACAGTGTCATCTGCATAGCTTATATTAATATTATGCTCGCCAATAATAAATCCAGTAGAGTTTCCTTCTTCCTTAGAATAGCCTCGCTGTAGAGGTTGAATAAATCTGGGGAGAAGCCACATCCTTGTTTTATGCCCTTTTCTATTTTTGTATAGACACTCAATTCCTTTTCTATTCTCTATGCAGGTAGCTTTCTCCCAGTACGAGTTCTGGATTATTCTAACATACTTTCCAAATTAGTTAACTCATTAATGCTCACCCATCCCATTTTGCTGCCAAATAAGATAATGGATATCACATAGCAATCTAGCACTATTTTCTTAATGGGCATTAATGGATTATTTCTTGTTCTTCCTGTAGACTCCCCTCTAAAGTATAGCACCCCAACTTCACCATGCTCGGGGGTTATAAGTAGAAACTTATAAGGTATACTTCACTTATTTTTTTTAATAAATCTGTAAGTAATATTATACTTTTAATTTAATTTTTATAATTAATGTCAGATGTTATGGTTGGCATGAGAGGGTTAGCACAACATTCTTACAAATTTTATTGAAATATCTTTGATTTTGCTTGATTTTTGATTTCATTTTTAATAATTATTTTGCTCGAAAATTATTCTTTTTAAAAATATTCAAAATTTTTTTTTATTTACAAATTTAATTAATGACTATCATAATGAGATTTATTTGGCAGAAGTAAAGCATGAATTTATTATTATTGTTTATCTATTAAATGTTATTTACTGTGTGGCAAATTTTCATAAGTGTTTTGCTTCTAGACTTCCTCTTCTGTTTCTTTCCCATTAATTAACATACAGCATTCTAAAGCCAGTTGATTCATCAAACATCTTGATATAAAATGATTGCTATCAACATTTTTGCACGCACTTCTGTGTCCACTTAGGTGCATGGGAATAAAATATTAAGTAGCAATTGAGTTGGAATTGCTAGATACAGGAACATTGCTTTTCTTCAACTCTGAGAATGACCAATTCTTAAAAGATGCTTTTGAGAAATTTATAAGAATTTTTTTCTTTTCCTTAGTAATTTACAAAACAGTAATATCATTTTCTTACCCATTTATTATTTTTTATTTTGAATATACATATTTTCTTTAAAAATATATATATATATATATATATATATATAAAAATTGGCTGAAAAGTTCTTCAAAAACCTGAACATCAGAACTTTTTTTTTAAATCGCTTCTTGGTCATGCTAACAACTTTTCAGCACACCCTTGTATGATGACACAGCAAATTCTGGCCCTAATTGAAAGTGTTAAAATAATCATATTTGTATTTTAATACCAACTATATTTGAAACCAGCATGCAAAAGAAAGATTTTTGTTTTTCCCATTGCTTTCCAATGTCTTTACTGCTACTACAGCCACTCTCTCACTGAGCATTAATATTTTTTCCTTTTTTAAATAACATGCTAAATATTTTCAGTGGTTAGAAAAAGAAAATGGTGATTAAACACCATGCCTGATCATGTATGGAGGGAAAAAGGTTAGTCATCAACCTCTATGGAATCTGAAAGAATCTGCACATATGCTAGTCTATAAAAACCTCCTTAGAAGTTCTAGCACAGAAATAAATGCACCCTCTCTCTTATTCAGGACAGAAATTTTTAGTATCCATTTGTATATTCTATAACATTGAATTTTCAAATTTCATAATCTTTACAGAGCTTTAAACAGAATTTCTGTTACTTCTCCAGAATTTATCAACAAAATGACTTACATTCTACATTTATAAGTACAGCATGAACCTTTGTCACTCATATCTCTTGAAGAAAGTGAAAAGCTTGTGAACAAGAGAATAATCACAAAAGTTAGCTTCATTGACTTTTAAAGGCTATTTTTCAGGATGGTGGATCAAGCATGCTAAATAACCCAAAGAATTAGTGAGTTCCCAGATGTTTAATGATTTGACTACTTGTCACATATTACTGCAGTATAAATAATGTAAAGAGTAATAAAACCAGTTTGTTATGCAAATTCATAGCAGCATTGTGTTTTCTGTTGTAGACTTTTTCAACTATACTTTGAATGTCTCTGACTAAACTCTGAAATTTTATTTACTATTTATTTATTTTTCTTCAGTAGGAGTAAAGAACTTCATCTATTGTCCAGTCCACATTCCTCCCCAGCCTTTTGAATAGGTGTAGGTGTTTATCCCATGTTTTGAATTCCTTCTGACATTTATTTCAGCTCTATACTTTTAATGTCTCAACTTAAACTCTGAAATTTTATTTACTATTTATTTTTCTTTAGTAGGAGTAGATAAGTTCACCTATCATCTCTTTCTTATTCCTTGTCAGTCTTTTGAATAGCGAAGGTGTTTATCCCTTGTTTCCAGTTCATTCTAAAGTATTTTCATTCTCTTTCGCTCTCAGTAACCCCTTGTATTTTAGTGGTATTATTATCTTGTTTGGAGTGAATTGATTAAAAAAAAAAGTCAATACTTAGATTTAAAGAAAGAGAATTCTTTTTGTTTCTTTCTTTTGAGAATTCTTTTTGTTTCTTTCTTTTGAGAATTCTTTTTGTTTCTTTCTTTTGAGAATTCTTTTTGTTTCTTTTTTTGAATTCTTTTTGTTTTTCGTTTGAGAATTCTTTTTGTTTCTTTCGTTTGAGAATTCTTTTTGTTTCTTTCTTTTGAGAATTCTTTTTGTTTCTTTCGTTTGAGAATTCTTTTTGTTTCTTTCGTTTGAGAATTCTTTTTGTTTCTTTCGTTTGAGAATTCTTTTTGTTTCTTTCGTTTGAGAATTCTTTTTTTTGTTTCTTTCGTTTGAGAATTCTTTTTGTTTTTTGTTTGAGAATTCTTTTTGTTTCTTTCGTTTGAGAATTCTTTTTGTTTCTTTCGTTTGAGAATTCTTTTTGTTTCTTTCGTTTGAGAATTCTTTTTGTTTCTTTCGTTTGAGAATTCTTTTTGTTTCTTTCGTTTGAGAATTCTTTTTGTTTCTTTCGTTTGAGAATTCTTTTTGTTTCTTTCGTTTGAGAATTCTTTTTGTTTCTTTCGTTTGAGAATTCTTTTTGTTTCTTTCGTTTGAGAATTCTTTTTGTTTCTTTCGTTTGAGAATTCTTTATTAGTCTTAAATTATTTCATACATTTTCATCTTGTTATAACATTATGGGAAACATTTAGCAACACTTTTTGGCACCAGATATGTATATGATTTCATTTCTGCTTTCTATATCTCGTTGTTATATATATATATATATATATATATATATATATAATTCGACGTATGAGGGTCAATCAGATCAGTTCCAAGGAAACCCACAGCACATGAGATTTGATTATAGTGGTGAAGGTTTTGTGCAGGACCATCCACACTTTTTAAAGGGCCGAATACAGAGACCAGGTGCACTACGTGTCACAAGATCCCCAAACAACTCTTCACATGTTTAGAATTCAGAGTTGTCCTTCTCCTAGACCAGTTGCCATCCAAGGCTATAGAACTCGGTCTGTCCTGCTATTTACCCATAGCTGGAGGGAGAAGAAGAGGATTCATACCTTTCCCAAGGGTATTAGCACATAAGTGAATGTAATGGAATTCGAACTCAGCTCTTCAATTCCTCAATCCAAGCCGCTATCTATTACCCCACCGTGCCTCCTCTCTCTCTCTATATATATATATATATATATATATATATATATATATAGCCATTAAAAGAATGCATCAGTTGTTGGAGAGCTTAGCATTTCAAGCACTAATTCCCAACAGACAAATCTCATCTTCTCTATGAATTACATGATACAGATCAACAAATAAATGCAAGCTTTATGACAAGTCACTTGAGATTTGAAGTATTTAATCTTGTGACAGATTTAAAAAAAAAAAAAATAAAGAATAAGGAACTTTTTTATATTTTAAATCTTACCACAAATTCATTCATGTAAAAATGGGAAAGAATGATAAAAAAACATTTGGCATTAGAACAGGTTGCATTCATTAGAAACAAAGTAGATATTAACTATATAAGCATTTTCGCTGTTAATGTCTCTTATTTTTCCTTTATGATTAGCTAAGTCTTCTGAGGAAGACAGAAATCCACACCTCTCTGTAGTCTGCTCCATCTTTAGATAGTTTGACAAAAATGTCTTGTCACTTGTATGTCACTATAATTGAAGGAGGAGTGAGTGAGTAAAGTGCATGTATGCAAACCTCATTCCTATAACTACCTTATATAGCCAGATAATATCAACGAATATCTATTACCCCCACAGTTAATGTTGATAAAATTCTCACTCCATCTTGAAAGGATGGTAGAACAGGAAAAACAAGAGCAGTAAAAAAGCTAAACATTACTTAGAGCAATAAAAGGTAGAATGTTGTGGAGCATCATGACCTCTTACATACAAGAAGATATCTAATATTGGGTTAATGAAGTATACGTTTCTGCAGCGCGCGCACACACACACATATATATATATAATGTGTGTGTGTATATACAGTCAACAATGGAATTATTTGTACACCCATCAATTTTGAATATTTCTATGCATTTCTCAGAGAACTATTAACTTCCACATGTCAGGATATAGTTACAGCCCTATTTCAAGCCAGTTAGCTATCTCTAGATCTATGGTACAGGGCATTATAAAGAAGTTTAAACAGTTGGCACTACAGAGAAATTGCAGGGGTATGGAAGAAAACCCAAATCATCACTGAAAACTGCACAAAAACCGTGTCATGAGGTTAATATAAACCCAAGAGTTATTCTGAAAGACATCACCAAAAGTTTGGATATAATGCGTATCAGCATAAGTACTTGCACAATACAACATTGCTTAAATACAAGTGGGTTGTATGGAAACTGACCACAATGAACCCCTCTTCACAAACCATGTCACATTGTTGCTCAGTTTAATTTAACCAAAACGTTCTTGGACAAATAATATTGCTTTTGGGAATAAGTACTATGGAGTGATGAAACAAAAATTGAGCTTTTTGGACATAATGATGTACAGAAGAATTGGAGCAAGAAAGGTGATGCTTTCCTTCCAAAGAACACAGTGATAACATTAAAATATGGAGGCAGTTTGTTGATGTTTTGGGTTTGTTTTAGATCAAGGGATACTGGACAATTAATTGCAATAAGAATAATGAAATCTGCAGACTATATAAAAATCTGGATGAAAATCTACATCCATATCAATGCAAAATCTTCATCTAGGCCAGTGATTTACTTTCCAACAAGATAATGATCCCAAACATACGTCTATATCAGTGACTGCGTGGCTTCAGAAAAAGATTACAGTTCTGCCATGGCCTTCAATGAGTCCTGACTTGAATCCTATTGAAAATCTATGGCAAGAATTGAAAGTTCAAATAAATTGTCAGTCATCAAAAATTTTCAGGAATTAGAACGTGTAACCATTGAAGAATCAAAGAAAATTCCAGAAAAGACTTGTTCAAATTTTATCAAAAACTTTAGAAAACAATTGCAGCAAGTTATAAAGATGAGAGGCCATGCTATTGACTATTAATATTGTGAAAATTGTTCAGTTTTTCTATTTTTCATATTGTACAAATACTTTTGTCTTTTCCTATTTTGCATAATTCACTTGTCACATTTGGTGTATTTAAGCTATTGTTCTGAAAATTGAGTTTTATATTCCTTTTTTTGTGCTTATTAACATATAAAAAACCTGGCATCATATGGGCATCAAATTCTGAGAAATGCATAGAAATATTCAAAATTGATGGGTGTATGAATAATTTTGTTGTTGACTGTATATATATATATATATATATATATATACACACACATACACTCAGGATATATATGTATGTATGTATAATATGTTTGTATGGTTTGAAGATTGCACTGAATTGTCAGCACACAGTATTGGTTCCTACATCCACATTATAGACAGTATTGTCATTGGAATAAACACTGCATGGTAACTGTCAGTTTTATGTTTCAATGCAATCTTCACACATACATAGGGACAGTAAAATAATATTTGTTGCCAAAAAAAACAGAATCCATGAATTAAGTTAGAATTAGAATTTAGGTTGTTTATATTCACTTTGTGCTAATGCATTTGTGAAAAGGCAGGAATTCACTTCTCCCTGTACTCTGCCCCATTGTCAAATATTTAGGCAAAATGTTTCACCATTATTTTGGTATAATGGTCAATGGAGAAGAGAGTAGATGAATGAGTACATTGGCTGGTAGCAAAAAGGCTGTTACTCTTGTTGTCAGCCTCAAAATGGATCCAATCACATGTAATTAAGTTGTAAACAGTATTATGTCTTTCTTATTACTGAGGAATAGTTTTCTTTTGAAAAAAGTCATGGTAAGTTTCTATGGAATCAATTATTTGTTCAAGAAACTTGTATATTACAGAGGAAATTTTTAAAAATATTATTCAGACTCTTCTTTTGTGTTCTTGATCCTCTTTGAATCCATTCTTCAAACTTCCACAGAAAAGATACTATTTCTTCAGATAACAGTGACAAAAAAGTATTTTCCTAATAGGCAGAAGAGCATCAAGAACACAAGGAATACATAATTCTGAATGCTAAATTACTCTTCTCAAAGTAAAATTTATAAAATTTCAGATCAGTAAATCTTTATCCCATCTAAATCAAGAGAATTGGACACAGTTGAAGAAGAGAACTTATGCTGTTATTAATTAGTGATGCAAATGTTAAAAACATGGTTTTTAGTTTAAAAACAGATAGCTCCCATCATTCATTACAATATACAGTTGATATTAATACAATGTTGCAATTTTTTTTCTCTCTCAGAAAAATGATTATTTAAATAATGTATGTTTCTACAAGTTGATTACATTTTTAAAAAGATTAATATATATTGTCAGGTAAATTTTTCTATAAAATTTAGTAAATACTAAACACTTCGAATACCATGGCATATGGATCACTTATAACAAATTTGGTACTAGAGCATTTAATGAGTTAAACTTTCTGTCACCCAGTGAGTTTTCAAAGGATTATAACCTTCTGGTTCAAAAGGTCACAATGCCATTGAGGGAATAGCTATATTTTAAAACTCTCAATACATGGATTATTATTATACATATATGATATGGTAATATTAGCCATTTCTTTATAAAGAAATATTCAGCATTGACTGAGAAACAAGCAAGTGCTACTTTTGGTTTAATTTAAGAAATATTTTAAAACAGTTTTTTTTTTTTTTTTTTTTTTTTTTTTTTTTTTTTAGAAAAAAAGTTTCTCAAGTAGCTTTTACTGCTCTTTCCATTATTGATGGGGATTTTCTTCCTAACCTTTTGTTTGAAGTTGTGTGGAATGTCAACATCTTATTTATGTTATTGTTTTCTCTTTGAGTTACATGTTATATCCATTTTACTACCTCTAGCAAAGTCTTCTGTATATTCAATTTCCTTATCTCATATACTCAATTTGTTATAACTGATCCATGCACCAAGGTATTTGAAGTGTTTACTATTTACTAATTTCACATCCTGAATTTTTATGAAGGATTTAGAGTAGGTGCCATCACTGCTTTCATTCCAATTCCAGATCATACTTTCTGTTTTGGAAAGGCTTATCTTGGGTCCTTTTTCTGTGAATACCTGTGTTATCAGCAGTGCTCTCTCACCCACTCATATTCAGTACATTGGCCTTTGGAGAGAAAACAGTATCAATTTTTTTTTTTTTTTTTGGTAGATTTGTTTGGGATGTGGTATGGAATGCTTATGTGATTAGTACCCATCTCTTCAAATCTGTGCTTGTATATGCACAGGGCATAGTCAAGGAAAAGCTTAAATAGACTGGAGGTAGCATTTCCTCTTTGTCATACACCTGATGAGGTTTGAAATATTTTGGTATATTACGGTCCTCACCAGCTATGTAGGATTTTGTTGACCAATATAATTCCTCTTAGACATTCAACTGTCAGAGTTCAGAAAATGGTTTCTTATGGATAAGAAGAGGAAGTTTCTATTCATGTGGTCATATGTTGCTGTTAGGTCTTCATAGAAGTCATACAATTTTCTATTGGAGAGATATGCTGGTGTTGTTTGGTTTTATATATATATATATATATATATATATGCAGAAATATAGTTTTAAAGTGTGCTATATTTATGTGATAAAGTGCTCAATATCACAGAGAGCATATGTAAATATAAAAGTGATCATTGAAGCCAACACTCAGGCTGTTTCATACTCGACATAATTTTTGTTCCACTAAGGAGTGTAATGATGGCACACACACACACACACACACATATATATATATATATATATATATATATATATTATGAAATGGACAAAGTCCAACAATTATTTTAAGACATTTTATTAAGAATTATTTTAAATACAGTAAATTCGACCTTGCTAACCGAACACTCCTTCATGGCCAAATCGGTAAAGGCACGTCAACCTAAATGACGGTTCCATATCGGATACAGGTTCAAATCCTGTCAGAGGATGAATATTTTCTGTGAAAATTTCTCAGACATTCAGGCCAGTAAATGTTGTTTAATACCGTTTATTATAAACAGAGCATTTACTTAAATATTTGTATCTATAAAAAGAATGTTAAACATAAAAATGTCTTCATATATATATATATATATATATATATATATATATATATATATATATTACACCCCTTACTAGAACTAAAATCAACATGTGTGGTGAATAGTTGACTTTCATAAAATGATATGAGCCAAGTTTGCACAATGTATATTAGTACTTTCACCATATTTAGTCAAATTGAGAAACCTCTTGAAGATTAACTTTTTCTTTTCATAGTGCATTAATACATGATAAACACCATTTTGGGGGATGTATTTCTGATTCCAGACTTTCTCTATGAATTTGAGCAACTCATTATTGAAATTGGAGAAAAGGTAAGTTATTTACAAAAGTTAAGCTTCAATATTTAACTGACGCCTTATTATTTCTTAATTTTTTTTATAGTTTTCCTAACTTTCTCATCAGTCGGTTCATTATCTTTTATGTTTGGAGACAGATTTTATAATTATTGGATGTATATTGCTATATATTTATTCCCATGGGCATCTTTTAGTTTAATATGATCATGGTTGAAATGTGACTCATGTGTTTTGAAAACAGGACATTTCTTCTATGTTGGTTTCAATTATTTTATTTTGATTTTTCACTTTCCTTCAAATTTCAACACTTTGTCTAGGCTGCTTTAGCTTTATTAATTTAGTTTCCAATTTTCTAGAGATATTGGTTTCTAAGACCATTAACTATTTTTTTTTAAATTTCCTTTGTTAATTATCTAGTATTCTCCCTTTTCTGTTTTTTTTTTTTCTACTTCTGTTTGTTTGTTGAATCAATCTATCCAACTCTGGATTGATATCCTATGAGAGTATCTTCTTCCATCTAGGTGTTACGGGGTGTGTTCATTGGCACATATATCTTTTGTATTATTAATGATTCAAGAAAACAATGAAACTCCAAATGTGAATCAACAAGTATATATTGAAATAACATACAAGAACAAAATATACAATAATTTGTATTCAATGTATAGATTAAGGGAAAAGAAGTTTCTTCCCTTTTACCGTATTTTGATTTGTGATTGATTGTTCGAAAGAAAGTTCTCTTTAGAGAGAAATGTTCAGGAATCAGTGTTAGAACAAGTCTGCTGTTAGAATAGATAACACAAGAATACAATTAATCAGAAAGTGTGTTATCTTAGAGAAATCAACATAGTCCTGGTTGATTGAACTTGGCTGAGTCACAGAGAGATATGTATATATGTATTACAAAATTCTGTGTCTGTGTGTTCATTTGAAATGTTGTGAGTAAAGTCATAGGTTTGTGTTGACAGACAAAATTCGTGGACTCTACTGGCGGCATGTAAAAAAGTCGCCTCTTTTAAAGCTACAGATAGGCTGCCAGCGAAACTGTGGGAAAAGTTGATTTTGCACTAAAATGTGTGATTGGTTAAAATTTGACCAATCACTAAATTTGTACTAATGAAACAAGTAAGCAAGTTCAAAACCGAAAAATTCAAAGCAACAACTGTGATGGCTACATAGGTATTCTTATATGCTTTCACTAATGAAGAAATAATGACATTGATTGCTCTGTTTTCTTGGTCAAGATTTAGAGATATAAATTTGAACTCTATTTTACTACCAAATCATACTACTACATAGCTACGTTTTTGACTGATGTTGTCAGTTTAGTTACAATTAGTCTGTGATCAGATTCAAAGTAGGAGTTGTATATACTAACATCTGCTAAAAACTAACTTAGCTAAAAGTCTGAGATGCTGAAGTTAATCGTTCTAATATGATCTCTTAAATTATCTTTAAAAAAATATGAGAGCTATGTACTATTGCTAAGTTGGAAAATAATATTTATATTAAGTCATTTACTGTTTTTCTTAGCTTTTGATGAGATTTTCTATTAAAAAATATGTATTTTCACAACAAATAAACTAAAATGTGGATTATTCTATATGAAAGCAACTTTTGGCTGCAGGAGTCTGGATGATCATATTATCCTCCAGACACACACTTTTAACGCGTTAAAATTAATCTATTCCAATATGGTCATCATGTTAACTACTACAAATATGGAAGTCTTGAATATTAAACCCAACACAAATGTGTAGTCAATAATAAGAGTAGTCATCCTGAAATTGATAATAAAATAATAATGATAAAAAAAAACTTGCTTTGAACATCTCGTGGGACTCCAGTTCACCCCCAGAGCTCAAGTGGAACTCATATATTCAATCCATCACTAAAGATCCTGGGAAAATGTCCGGCTCTTTAAAATGCTCCAGAAATTACCTGACTCCTCCTGCCATGCTCTTTGTTTGTTTGTTTAGTTTTTCCTTCCGTTTGTGCTGTTAGACATTATGGGGAGACTCAGTCGTCTGTCAGTGGCAAGGCAAGTGGTCTGGAGGGGAGATATCTCATGGGCTCTGATAGTGTCTGCCACTGAGTCACTCCAGCGTCTTCTTGGTCTGCCTCTCACTCTCCAGCCAAAGTACCTGTGGGTGTATGCTCATAGGCCTGGTTGGTTGGGAGATGTCCAAACCACTTGATTCTCTGTCATTCGATCATGCTCTATCTTTACAAAAATCAGATCAAACCAAAAATGGAAGACTGTTGTAATAGCTGTGTTGGAGCTGCCCAGTATTCACTTTCCAACTTTGATAGAGTTCAAAAGTGTTTAGGCACTTTGGTGGGTGAAGAATTATTTTCCACCAGACAATGGAATCTTGCCTACCACATAGACATTACATCGGTTCTTGAAAGTGATTAAGGCGGTGAATTGTACTTGAACAAAACCACATCACAAACATGAACTCAAGACAGTTTATCTGCAATTTCAATCTCAATTCCCATCTTATTTGAAAATTGGAAAAATTCTATAAAATATTAAACAGATATACCTTGTCTGTTCTATTTAATCAAACTTATTTGTGTGTGTGTGTGTGTCTTATTCTAACATTAGATTGTCTATGGTGTGTGTATGTCACCACGAAATGTATCTTTATGCATTAGACATCCGTCAACATTCATTTTTCACTTACTTAAACCCCTTCCACCCACCTTTCCTAAAATTCTCTCCGTTAAGGTTTAATCTCCCTCCTCCTCATACTTACACTCTCTCTAAATTCTGTTTTTATTTCCGGAGTTGTTTTTGTGTTTTCTTTTTGAATTTGTAGGTCTGATGAATTGGATCGTATTTACGATTCCAATGGAATAAATTATGACCATGGAATATTAGTGTTTAAGCCTTTTTATTATATCCTTACTCTGTCCTGGACATTGAGTTCTACCTGGATTCTTCCTCTTGGAATTTTTATTCAAAAAATATACATGTATGGGTATTTATATATTTTGCATATGTATGTATATTTACCACTAATAATATCTATCTATATATATATATATATATATATATATATATATATATATATATAATTTATGTTTATGAGATTTTCTTTCTTTCCTTGTGCGCGTGTGTGTGTCCTTGCATTTATATATGAACATATTTATTTCTATAGATACAATTTATTACACTTTATTCCCATGAGATAGATCACTCATTAGCAAAAGTACATTAATCCCCACCCTTAGGTTTAAATATTTGCTTGCCTAATTGATTCCCTCATTATAAATCTTTCACATAAATAAAACAATACATGCTGTGCATGGAGAGAGGAATAGTTAAAGTGAGATCAGACTTGAAACTTTCATCCAACTCCTTGAAATATTGTGTTCTCCCTAAAATCTAAACTGAGATTAATATTGAGGAATATATGAAAGACCACTTTATAATATAAACATAATTCATCAGCCCAGGTCTTGAAGAAGTCAAAATATGGAGTGTTTCCAGACAGAGATAGCACCAGGGGTTAAAGGTTTGCCGCCTACACACAGAGGAGAGGCAGTCTAACAACAGGGGATGATGATGGAACTGATGGTAAATAATTTGAGTTTTTATTATCCAATTTCTGGGTAGAATCAGCAATCTTCCACTGTTTGTTCAAAGTCTCTTGAGGTGATAGGAATGGCTAGATGTAGGAGTTTTTGCCTGGGACATGGCCCAAGATCTGTTCTTCATTCTTGTGGTGCTTCTTTCTTTTTTTTTTTTTTTTTGTATTAGTATCACAGGGAAAATATTGACCTAAAGTATCTGCAGTTATTTGATGTCACTATGCACTGTTCTTGGGAATGGTCAGATTCACAGTTCTGTATGAGGCGTACCAAGAACACTGAATGTCTGGCTTGTTATTTGTACACTCTGACTCAACATGTGTATACTGGCATTTAATATATAAAAATGTTGGTTGGTGGGTGTCTACATTAACTGTCTTTTCAAATATGTATGCTAACTACAGAAGAAGAGGTGGAAAAAGTAAGAAGAGTTTGAAGAAGTAGACAAAGAGATTTAGTATAGATGCTGCTTAAATGATGCATTTTGATAAGACTAGTTGGGTACTTTTTGCTTCACTGATGGTAAGATGATCAAATTTCAAATCTAAATTGTTTGTCCATTTAAAATACTACATACATTAGAAATTACAACACACACACATATATATATATATATATATATATATATATATATATATATATTTGAAATGTGATTGGCCCTGATCTGGCATCTCATCTACAGTCACTCTCTCACAGACACGGAATCACCTTCCACTGTCTTTTCTACAAATACTTTCAGGGTAACTGCTCCGACAAGCTACTTTCGCGAGTTCCCAGACAGCATATATTAAAACATACAACTAGGCTGGCATCTCGGTTGCACCCTTTCACTGTCAAAACAGTTAAATGTAGCCATCTCTTCTACTCCAATAGCTTCATGTCTCACCCCCGCAATCTGTAGAATTTCCTTCCTATTACTTTTTCCCCTGATAGCTATAATCTCCAACTATTCAAATGTAATGTCAATCGATATCTCCAGATGCCTTGATCTGTTCCCCATCCTTCTCTTCATCCTTTCCTCTATCACACCTCTTTACTCTTGCTCCCACTCTCTGTAACCCCTTGCATGCTAGTGGCATCCCGCCTTGCTTGGTGTGAAATACTTTCAAAAAAAAAAAAAAAAATATATATATATATATATATATATATATATATATATATATATATATATATAAAATTGTGTGTGCATGTGTGTAATGTAAATTTTTTGTAACTTTGTACTTCAAATAATAGGGCAAAAATCTACATAAAAATTATGTAAATTCTTGCATAATTAAAAAAAAATGGTCATTACAAGAACTGTGGAGTAAGAATCTTCTACCATGTCTCTTCATCTTCAGGATGTGGATGATCATGGCTCTGCACAACATCATGTCATTTGCAGTTCTTAGATTTCCATTTTCACCATCCCTCTCAGTGCCTAATCTGTCATCCATTTACATAAGTTTGTTAGCTAGGCTACTTACTGTTTCCTTCTGTCCACTAAATATCAGATTTTCCAAGCCCCTTTTTCTTCATTATGTGTCTTAGAAATTTTAGCTGTTTCATTTATTAATTTTAGATATATAAATATTACTTATATGATCATATGTAGGCTTACCATCATTTTCAAGCCTCTAATTAGGACTGTTTTTAATTCTTATTATAGATTTATATTCTTGTATAATAAAGTATTTTTATGATCCCACACTCTTAAAGGTCCAGAGCTTGACACAAAAAAATGAATACTGATATGTCTCTGGGACACTGGGACAGAGCACTCAATCTGGGATATATAGCAAAATTTGTCAGAAAATAGAAGTAATCTCAAAAGAGAGGATATTACAAAGTTATTGATCAATGGGAATTCAGTATTGGAAATTAGGAAAAAAAGTTGTGCAGAATTCACAGAACAATAAAAAAAAAATAAAATTTTAAATATTAGCAAGATCAGGATAATAACAATATAGCTTTAAGGTTATTGTCAAATAGATGTGAAAAAAAAATTAAGAGTAATCAAGAAAAGTAGAGTGATTAGAAAGAAAATATGTGAAGCAGGTGTTTTGAATGTAGATCTAGAGATAAGATGCAAAATACTAAGAACATTGGCTGAGAACAACCAAACTACTGCCAAGAAATAAACATCACAAAAAGAAATGTCTAAGTTGGGTGAAGAATTAAATTTTAGTGATGAGTGTAAAGCTACATTGGATGAAGTCGATGGCCAGAGCTAGAGGTGGTTCTCTTTATAAAAATATTCAGCCAACAGTCATGCTGTAATTTACTGGTACAACTATTTTTACAATATGGCAAGTTCATTGGGCTTTATCTAAAAAAAAAAAAACATCTGGTATTAATAAAAAAGTTTCTAAAAAAAAAAAAAAAAAAAAATCCCAGATTCATTATTGATTTATAAAAAAAAAAAATCTGGTATTAATTAGTTTTCAGTGAGTATTTAAATATTTTAGTATTTCCATTATAGTCCATGTATTTGTGTATATATTGATCTAAATACTTAGAATTTTAATCTAATTTTTAATACCCTAAAGAAGAGCATTACTGTGAGAGTAATGTCTCTGATTTTGATTAATCATCTCCATTTTATTAGGTCAACAATCCTGTGTTGTTATGAACAAGTGTTTCTCTTCTCAAACATTGCCTTAACTAGAAAGACACAAGAGAAATTCTTAAAAGACAAATACTTACACACCACTGGCAAAATGACAAACTCTTTTCTATTTTCTTTTTTCTTTAAATATTCATGAAAAATTCTGAATAAAATAATTTAAAATTAAAAAAATATCAAAATGAGAAATTATAAAATGATGAAATTATTTATTTCTATTTTGTGTATTATTTACTTTCCTACATAATATGAGAAAAAAAACTGACTTTACAGAATCTTTCTAAAATATAATCATTTTGAGGATGCAAAAATAATAGCTTGAAGTATAATGCTCAGCAAATAATCAAATAAAACCCACATTCAACTTCAAACAATTTGTTTTTCTGTATGTTTGTTGTTGCTGTAAATGTAAAAAAAAATACTTGAAAAGACCAAAAGGAAAATGAAATATTTCAAAAAGCAACCCAGTTTAAAGTGTTTGTATTAACATAAGAATCAGTGATATGGATAAAGAAGAAAAAAATCAGAACCAACATTTAAAACAAAATGAAATAAAAGCCAATCTGCAAACACATAAATACATCCTTAGAAAGCTTGAAGCAAAGAGAACAAAAAATGGGAAAGAAGAAACTCCTCCTCTAAAATTATATGCCACATGTTGCATTCAAAAATAGTATGCTTTGCCAGTCAAAACATCATTGGTATTAAGAGCTTGGGGCCGAATCAAAGAAAGGGTAGGTAAGATGCAGCAGGTCTGGCGGAGGGGATATGAAGAATTTGGAAAAGAAAAAGGAACTGCACAGCTGTCACCTTTCCCAATAGATCTGCATTAGAGAAAAAGCAATGGCTGTTATTTGAAATTCTTGAAATGGATTGCTTTATGTACATTGTTCGTCTACAAGAGAAAATTTTAATTCAAAACAGAAAATTATAGACAACCTTCAACTTAAGGATGGTCCAGAAAGTAAACATTTAGAAGAAGCACAATGTCCATCTCAAAAATTAGTTATGATCTTTTACATCAGATTTAAGCACAGCAGATTCAGTCTATATATATATATATATAATATATAAAAGATGGTGTGAAGCCAAAAATACTGTCAGTCAGTGAGATACTGAGAGAAAAGATATTTAAGGCAAGCAGTCCTTGCAGTAAAGTGCTTGATATCAGAGATGAAGCATTATTAGAATCAATTAGCTGATTGTTGTTACTTTTGGTATCCCAACTCCAGAAATATAAAAATTTAATTGCTGATATCCCCTGACGAGTGGATGGCGTGATTGCTGTAGGGTCTGTCAATGAATCTCTGGAGTTAGGATGCTAAAGATAAAACCAGTTGGCTAAGTGACAAACTTTATATTTGTATTAATTATGATTTGGAAGATCATCAGGTTTGAAAGGTTTACAACCATATCATGTTGAAACACTGGTTCTCATATGATCACTGAAGTTAAGCAGATGGGTAACCACTTGGGAATAACAGGTGGTGTAATGGATAATTTCTTATGACTGAAAATCCCAAGTGCCAAGTTCCAATTCCAATCAGATTTGCTATAATCACATGCAAATACCTTTCTCCACTTCTCTTGCCAATTATGGGTTAATTATATCAGTAATTCATTATTATCTCAAAAAACCAACAAAAAAACAATAGGAGTAGATATGTTCACCTATCATCAGGTTCACACTCCTTCCCAGTATTTGAAACCAGAGTATAGGTTTATCCCTTGTTTCCTGTTTAGGATTGGGTTTCTGGTTCCTTCTAAGGTCTACTTCCACACTGTACTTCTAATGTCTCTAACTGAATGCTGAAATGTTATTCATTAAATCTTGGTCTCTTCATAGCTAGAGTTAGCCATCATCTTTCCAGCATAGCCCCAAGAACATCACTTGCCATTTCTTACACTAATACAAGATCATACCGTAACCTTGAGTGGCTCCTGGGTCTTGTATTAAGTGAACATTAGTTAAAAAAAAATAAAAATATTCTTAGATTCTAAAAACATGTTCTGGTTTTAAATAACTAGCAAAAGGGTGATAAGCTGTAAAAAAAAAACAAAAAAAACTAATATATATATATAGTTTATGCAAAATTAGGTAATCCGTATGGGTAGACCCAAGGAGGATGATATCCAGAGAGTTCAATGTAAATTCAGAGCAAATAAATTTGAATAAAAACAGACCACTTTAAGGTTCCATGTAATAAATTATTTCACCACAGCCCTTTTAAAGGGCTCTGGATCATCAGACTTTACTTTCAAAGGTTGAAATGAAAAATGAAAAGAAATTTACACATGTGTAAAAGAGCTGTGGTGAAATAATTTATTACATGGAACCTTAAAGTGGTCTGTTTTTATTCATATATATATATATATATATATATATATAAAGTTTAGAATGGCTTTATTAGATTATTTTAGCCTGTTAGGATTTTTTCACAGTTATTTGCTCCTTATTCCTCTTGTCTAATGTAGTGTATTAAAAATAATCCAGAATCCATTTAAATATTGTCTGTTTTTTTTCATTGAAACAAATCTGAGCCAGAATGTATTAACTGTGACTGCACAGCCTCATCATACATTAAAAATGGTTGATTTTAATTTTTAACCCTAGAGGTTAATATAATATCCAAACAGTTGTATTGAGGAACAGACAACTGAGAGAATGCTTCTCTGATCATTACAATTTTACCCTCTTCAAGTCAAGGGTCAATCATTATATGTCCTACATATCTTTAGAATATGCACCTCTTGGCCCCCACCACTCCCTATACACATAACATTTCATCTTGTTATTACCGCTGTCATAGTGATTGTGAATTCAATTCATGGGTATACTCAGATTCAATGAAAACAGTGTGAGCAGTAACTGAGCCATACTTAAAATAAACAAGACGAGATATCCCTAGACATGGATAGTGAAATGAGAACAATCTACCTCCATAGATTAAAAAAAAGGGTTCAGTTTCAAATTAGCTGATGGGTTACATGGATCATCAAGCACACAAGGAAGGCTGAAGAGCACAACTGCCAAAACATTCTGATCATAACAAAGATGAAGATATTAGTCCAAATGTAAATAATGTATTAAGCTGTATTTTCAAATAATTATTTAACATTACATGGTAAACTTTAAAGTCTTAAAGTTTAATTTGATGTTAGTAAACTGTTATTTTTTTTCTTTTGTGAATTTGGTGGTATAGTAATTGTGAGTTCAATCTCTGGGCCAGGTAGTACAGACTAAAGCTCAGTGGAAACAGTACTAGAAATACCTGAGCAGTACTGATATAGACAGCATAGTGAGATCATTTTACCTTTGTAGATTAAAAAAAAAGGTTCAGATTGAAATTCGCTAAAGGTTACTCAAATCAACAGAAATCTGAAGAACAAAGGGTACAATAGTTGAAACATAATTAATCTGAGTGTAAATAAGAACTCCTTATGCCAGAAATTCAGACAGTAACTTAATATAGGTTTTATTAGTCAAATATTGGCTTGATTCATATTTTTAGTCTCTTAAAGAGATTTTTTTTTCTCTTAAGGCCCTTTTCATTAATAATCATTAAGGAAAAAAAAAATACAATCCATTTCATCAGTTAACTGTGCAATATTATCATTTGATAATCTCCTTTTCAATCAAATAAATGGAATGAACAGATCACGCTTGAATGAAATGGAAATTCAAAAATAAATAATTGTTTTTAGGAAGCTGTTAGAATGCCGAAGATATGCCGTACCCAATCTGATACTTGAAAATTAATTAGCTATCAGTCAAGTTTTAACTGTCATGTATTTTTGGGTAATTTCATTTTTGGTTGAATTTTGCCTGCTAACCCAAAATGGTAACAGTTCTGCAAGTAAAATCTTAGCCAAGAATCAATGGAGCCAGAACAGTGTTAACTAAAGAAAAATGAACATCTTATTTTGATATTGTCATTAACCCACTGTAGCTTGTTTCAAATTTTTTTTTAATAGTTTGCTTTCTGTTTGCAGAGGAAGCATTTTCTTAATTCAGATAAGATACTCCTTTGCACAGTGATTTTAAAAAAAAAAAAAAAAAAAAAAAAATGTTTTCTAATTTTGTAAAATCACGTTTTTGAAATATTTTAACAAATTTTGATCATTGTTGTAGTGTAGCATCTGATATGTACTTTGACAAATAAAAAAAAAAAAAGTTGCACTATTTATATTGTCCAGATTGTTGTCCTCATATTTATTGCTGTATTCATGATGTTTTGGCTGTTGTACGCTTCAACCTTCTTCAGGTGATATTTGTTGGAATTTTGAACCAAACCCTTTCTTTAGTCCATGGGGGTAGATTGTTCTAATTCTATGTATCATGCCTTTTTTGGATATCTTGGTATCAATTAATTCCCATTAGTAACTAAACTCTGCAAGTTTTCGTTCCCTCTGCTGTGGACAGATATTGAACACAACTCTTTGGATTACATTACTTTTTGACTTACTCAACCAACTCAAGTGGGCACATGGAATTAAAACACACTATCCCCATGAACTAAATAAAGTTTTCAGTTCAAGACTTCAACACACATCACCTGAAGAAGGTTGGAATGTACAATGGCTGAAACATCGTACAACAAGTTGATTGAGCACTTTGTCTTAAAACAAAGGTTCTTCAGTCATTAGAAATAGTTTCTGCTAATTTTGGTTTTTTTATCCCCTTATACAAGTCCTAAGAATTACTACTAAATGAAGTTGTATGAACATAAGAGAAGATAATAAGAGCAGTTTATGCAAATATGTAGACAAGATAATGGCTAATTCTAGACTTTATTGAGGTTAAGATTGTAGTGATCAAGAAAGGATCCTCTCAGGAATCTATTCCACAAAGTCTTGGTTCTTTAGAAAAAGCTGTCTTAGTAATGGAATTCAAAGGGGAAGGTGGATGATTCAATCCTTTCTATGCAGCATGGCAGGTCTTAACTGTGAAGGTCAGAACTAGTAAAACCAATAAATGCAGCTCGTCAGAACTTTTACCATTGAAATAACAATAGAGTAGCAAAAGGCTTATTGACCTTTTGTCTGTGGGGAAAGAGGTAGTTGAATGGAAAATGATTGAATGAAAATTAAATTCACTGACATAAAATAACTTGTAACTCTACCTCTCTAACCCTTGCCTCATAGTGAGTGGACTGATTGCTATATACTATTTAATAACCATATATGTACATTCATTTATACAGAGGCTGACTGATAAATAAGGTCTTAAATACTATAAAACTAAGTCTTAGATCTTACAAAGTACTAAACTGCTATGTAATATCGATTTTATGCAGCAGTGAATGCTGAAAGATTTCCTCAGAGTTAGAGGAAATAGAGGCAACAGATATGGTTCTATAGAAGAATGCTGAGAATACCTTAGACAAAGTATATAAACAATGAGGAACTTTTAAATAAATTAGAAACAAAAAGGACACTTATAAATGGAAATAGATGGTTTAAATTTTCAGGATGCCTAATGAGGAAAGAGGGCTTAGAGAATTTGATATGCACAGACCATACTGAAAGTAAGGACAGAAGGAAACAGAGTAACCTACCTAACAAGTTTGTGTCAATGGAAAACAGAACAGTAGCTAGGATATATAGTAAGGAAACAAACCTTGTTTAGAGCTACAAAGGCTAGAAAGTTGCAGATGGCCATTATCTCCTACATCCTGAAGAGACACAGCACATAGTAGAAAGATGAAACGGGTATCAAAATGAAGTAAATTTTATGCTACACATTTATCCAAACTTTTTTTTTTTTCTATCAAAGAAGACAGTTACTGGTTTATGTTAGATCCAGTCACAACATTAAACAAAAAAAAAATGACCTTTCACCTTTGGGAATAACCCAATAGGGTCTGTATAAAGGATGTACAGCAACTTTAAATTTCAGGCTTCTCATTATTTGCACTGTTTGTTGACTCCAATGTGGTCTGCAGTCATCAGGAGCACCATGAAAGATACAGATTTTCTGCAGAGCTTATGACTATAAATAGAAAGCAGTGGCTGGTAATGGTCCAACATGGTGCTACAAGGTCTTCCTGGCAACCCATATCTTACTGAATCCAATTAAGGTACAGAAAAGGTGGCAGCACTGTAAATATTGTGTTGCCTTCATTAAACAGTCTTTCTCTTGCATTCTCTCTGGAAAAAACAGTCTGTCTTCTTTCAGACACACTGGCATGAAGTTGCCAACAAAACCCTCATTTGCAAGGCCAAGCCATGATATATACAAAAACACTGTTAGGAAAATTAATTAATTGATAGATTTAAACGAACTTTCTAAGTTTACTTGTTCAACATGTTTTAAATAACATTTATTTATATATTTATTTTCATTTTAACACGCTGCATAAGTCATTATTTATTTTAATCATAAAAACAATGCAATTTTTAATTATTTTATGGTTGAATTTTTTTCTTTTTTTATTAATAACAGTAATTATTAGCTGGCCAGATGAAACTTGATGTGGGTGGGGAAGAAAAACGGAAAACATAATTAACTTCTGAGTATTCAATGACAGGGTATCCACAAAAAAAAAAGAAAAAAATCCCTCATAAACAATTTAAATAGAGCTTACACCATTGTGATTGGCTGTTGGTCAACTTCCAATCAAATGCTTGATAGCAGGTTATGGTTTGCCTAATATAAGTCAGTGTCTGCAGGCTGTTAATTTTGGAAGGCAGATCAGTGACTGATCAGCTCTGATGGGGTCCACTTGGTGAGGGCAGTATGATATTTGAAATACCTGAAACTGCCCAATGATCCAAATCGGAACATCACTGACAACGCCCTCTAGCGCTAAAGAATGTATATTCAAAGTAATGATAAAGTGGAAAAGATTTTTCCTGTGATGTGTTTCATCTGATGAAGTCCTAAAGAATGAAATCTTTTTTCACTTTGTCATTAATTATCATAGTATTATTCTGAAATATAAAAATTTATATATCATTTTCTTCCATTGCCAAACACTGAAATATATACATTCCTCTATATATAGTTTTATTTTATTAAACTTCAAAGCCTGATATTAAGGTGTTTGGAAATTCATTACATATTTCACTATTATGAATTATTAATTAACCAATTGAGGCAAAATCAAGGTTGAGTGGTAGAAAACTGTATCTAGAATTAGTTTATCATCTTTTCTTTCTGACATTGTTTTGTGTATAGTGCATTTCAGAATTGGGAAAACTTGCAAAAAAGGAAATTGGATCTTTTGTTTGAGAACCGAATATAACATTCCATCTGCAACAGTCTTTTCACCAGGAATGCCAACCATTCATTTTTGTATTGCATTGTTACAAGGTAATAAAAAAATAGGTTTTTTATGTCGTCAGAAAATGAAAAAGATAATGGTTACCACAAATTGAGAAACCAGTATTTGATATCAAAGCCAGGACTCCATCCACAGAAGTCATTAGTTTGTCTAGTGTTATAGGAAAGATGTCATTCTTTATGAGCTAATGGAACATGGGAGGACCATCACTGCAGGTGTTTAGGGCCAATAACTTGATCAAGCAAATGAAATATAATGTTAAAACATCCTCAAGTATATCCATGCATCAAATATGCATTCATAAAAGGTATATATTATATACATAAGTATTTAAAATGTATACCATAAACACATAATTATAGAATTAATTGAAAACCATGTGTATAGACAAATTATTGATACCTAATAGGTATACACCAGTTTATATGTAAAAACTTACAACATTCTTATATAAAAATGCATGTTTCTTATGACATCAACCTTTCATGTATATCTAATAGATGTGTGTATATTTATAGAATTCTGTTTTCTTATAAGCATGCAATTGTGTGCATAAAATTCATATCAATATCTGTTTGTTTTTCTACCAATCTCTTGCATATATATATATATATATATATATATATATATATAATATGATAGACACATTTATGTACATATTTATGTGTGTATGTATTATTTTCAATTTAGGTAATATGCTAATTTTAATTTTATCTTTTTAAGAAATTTACATAATTCTATAAGTTTTTAACTTTTTCTCTTGTATAAGACGGTTTTTCATTTTTGTTGTGTTTTTTTTTTTTTTTTCTTTTCATAATCTTCTTCAAGTGGTGTTATGCATACTAATATATAGGATAAACAGCATTAATCATATTGCTGCATAGAAAATCATTTTCTGGAACATAATTTCAAGAAAATAAAAATGAGTTTGTATTCTTGTATTGCTAACTGAATTTCTTTGCTTTTCTTTCTATATCTCTATTCCTTTTCAACAATTTAAAAAGCAACTCTTTTAGAGACTAAAATTGCAATCCACTATAAAAAAAAAAAAAAAACTTTATAAGCAAGCCCCATATTATAAAGCTTAACTATTTTTGGGGACCAGGATATTTGTGTGTCTTAATATTAGTGCAACAAATTCTCATCAAAAATTCACTTTTTTTTTTTTTTTTTTTTTTTAAATCAGTATCACCTCATGCAAAGCAGTAAAGCCACTAAGACACAAGAATTGCAGGGTGTGAAATAATTAGGAACAGAAACATTGATAATGAGCAAGAAGAGGAAAGAGTGATCAGGAGGACAGCAGATAACAAGTGACATTACACTTGAATTTTTGCAGATTAAAGTTGTTTGAAAAGCATGGGGCCAGAAGGGAGTTCCACAAGCAAGAAGTGCAAGAAAAGAAACTGTTAGCATAGAATTTACAGTTACATCTAGCCAGCTCAGCTATAAATTGATAAGATCTCCATGCCAGTCTAGTACTGAGCTTAAATTCAAAATGTCTAGGTACCATAGCAAAGAGCTCATCTGAACAATTACTATGAAAGTATTTTTTTAAAAATAGTTTTATTTTTTGTGCAGGGGGATTATAATAATTAGTTGTAAAAATTTAATTTCTTATTTAAAATATTTTTCCAAAACCCATTAAACATAGTTTCTGGCAGCATTCCTTGATTGATGAGGGGGGGGATACAAATCAATCAATTAAAAACATATTTATTGCATTTAACACATTTAAATGTCATATTCAATAAATTTTTTTAAGTGTATTATTTTTTTTATCTTATTTTTTTAAAATTCCATGTCCCTTCAAGATGTATGCAATCGTGGCTCTCCACAGACACTGTTCGCCATTATCTACAGATTGCCATGCATTCTTGGGAAAGATGGTGATGTTGTTTCCTGTTGCCTTCTCCACAGTTTGGAATTCAGTCATACTTCTCTTAAATTGATTGCCACCTAAGGCTAGAAAACTCTGCCTACCCTGCTATTTAACCAATAGTTGAAGAGGTAAAAGATATTCATAGTTTTTCCAAGAGTGTTTGTGTGAAAGTGAATGCAGAAGACTAGGCTGGATTTTGAAATCAGCAGGCTGATTTCATTTTCTGTATTGACATCCATGATACTACCTGCACATTCATAGCTATACTATATCAATGAGAATTACTTATGTATTCCAGATAAACAATAAGCAATAATTGATTCATAAAAGAATACTGTTTTCCACTGGAATCTGTTGTCATTCACTCGGACTTCAAGATAGCAGATATTTTTTACAATTTACCAAATTAAATGCATGACAGATTTGATCACATCATGATTGGATATTTATTAAATGCAAAATACCAAATGAAAATATTCATAGTTGATTTTTATTGGTTAAAAATTAAAAATAAAAGTATAATCTTAAAGGCACTGTGAAATGAAAACAATCATCACCTAAAACCTGATTAGAACTTTCCAAACCAGTGAGTCACAACACTTTAGTGTAATTAATTAGACATTCTTTCATTAATTATAAACTAAGTTTATCATTGACTGACTTCATTTTATAAGTATTTTTTTATTATATATCTGGCTTGACCAACAAAACTTAAGTAATGTTTCAAAACATTTCAACAGCATTGCTAATGCAAAAGTTAGAAAAAATCCAGCTTAAACAGTTTGGACTGGAGTATTTATTTAACATCAGTGAAATGTTTCAAGTTCTGCCTGGGAATAAGCACTGCTTGGATCACCTTCTGAAACATGACTTGAATCACTCTCCAACTGCCAGAGTTAGAAAACTCAGGATAAAGAAATTTCTCTCAAGTTAGTATGTCATCCATTTCAGAATTGTCTTGAATCACTGTCATGTTCCTTGCCATACACCAAGTTACTTTCAATTAAATCTTTTACTTTATGGAGCAAATGGAACTGCTTGACCTACATAGGAGAAACAGGTCAAGCCATTGGACATTAACACTTGACAGTTGAGAGTGGCGCTAACAGTTAACTGGAAACAACATATGCCCAATGAAGAACTAACTATATGAGAACCTACCAAAGATTATAAAACCAACTGTGAAAAGTGAATGTCATTTTGTGGCCATTGCTGGAGAAGTAAACAAAAATTTGAGCATCAGCTTATATCATAGAATCCAAATGATGTGAAAAGATCAAGAGATAAATCAGCAAAACACGTCATCAATCAGGTTGTAGACAACACTGGAACCAGAAAAGAAGAATTGGGTTGAGCCTTGGATGACAGAAATGGTTGGAGAGAGGTGATTAGAAGTGTCCCTCTGTGGACAACCCAATAGCTTGTGAGAATCACTGGTCATTAAAAGAGAAACCATTTCCAGAACACTTATTGTTTCACTCTTATACCTCACCCTACCAAAAATGTTGCAAAATATTCCATCTTTAACTAAATAACTATATCTTAATGTATATATTTTCTTAATACACTTAATGTTTCTGAGTTTATATTCTGGTATGTATTTTCACATTTATAATTCAGTTAATCCATTACACCTTTTCAATATGACAGTTTGATTTTTATTAAGAGTATGTATGCTCTGTGCACATACAAGCACAGATGTGAAGAGATGGGCACTAATTTAAGCATTTCACACCACATCTCAGGCAAATCTACTAATAGAAGACAATGATCCTGCTTTTCCTCCAGAGGTCAATATTCTGATGATGGGGAGTGGGGCTATGCTAATGACATTAGATATTCATAATTGGGTTAAGAAGGATCTTGAACAAGAAAATCAACATCCTGTACAAAGTATTCCAAGAAATAGGACTCAAGATACAACTTTTCAAACCAGAAACTATGATCTGGAATTGGAATGAAAGCAGTGATGGCACCTACCCTGAATCAATCGTAAAACTTCAGGATGTGGAATTAGTAAATGCTAAATACATCAAATACAGTGGTGTATGGATCAGTTATAACAAATTTAGTATATAAGATAAGGAAATTGAATATAGAATAGGCTGCACTAGAAGTAGTTTTGCCCAACACAGCAAACTGCTACAAAAATAAAGCATTAACCTGAAAATTTGAGCCATGTTCTTAAATAGCCTTGTTAGATTGAAACTTTTATATGGATATCATGCATGGTGCCATATCCATTCAGAAATATCTAAATTTTTAGCTGCATATGATCACTTTCTCAGCTCAGTAGTTAAAATGGCTTTTCGTGAGTGAAAGCTGTGGGTTTTGGCAAAGACCATTCTTCTTTGAACCTTGTGAACTAGCGATATAGAATCACAAACAAAGAATTGTACCAAATAACAGAAACCACATCACTTAAGGACTTTCAACAAAAGCAGCCACAACTAAAATGGACATCACATGTAACTTGAAGAGTAATTAATTATATAATCAAGATGTTGACATCCCGCACTACTTCAAATAAAACATTAGAAAGGAAACCCCCATCAATACTGGAAAGAACAATAATAGGTACTGGATTTGAGAAACCTATTTTCCTGAAAAATTGTTTTAAGAGAAAGATTTTATAAATTTTACCAGACAATAGTACTGGCTGCTATAGTACTGAATATTGAATCTGTAACACGAGAGAAAATGGTTTACCTCTAGGACAGAAAACAGATTTAGATGTATCTTGCATGTAAAATATTCCCAAAAAGAAAATAGCAGCTTTACAAGTCATATATTTAAAAAAGATAGATCTCAGAGTCAGATAGACATTCGTGAGAATCTCTTTTAACATATGCAAATTTGAAATGTCACTCAGTCTATAAAAAGTGCTGAAAGAGGCAACAGATGAAAGTGCAACTGCTGTACTGAACATGAGACACATGTTGTTGGATTGTTTGACTTAGACTACTCTGTTAGGTTAAGGAAACAGATTAGGAAAATTTATTACAAGCCAGAAGACACTGATAAGGAAATGGCTAATATTACCATTACCATATTTATTGCATATTAAGAAAAAGTATGACCCCTCCCCACATACACACACACAAATCATTAAATTTCCCACCCCTCTACATTGATCATCCTGGGTATGACAATAAACTGCATCTGCATCCTGGGCAAGATGATAGACTACGTCCAACAGCAAGGCCTCTGATCAGGAGGTTTTGAGGAGCATGGAACCACCTCTTAATTGATGGTGTTCCCAGGTTCACCCTGACCCGGGGTGGTAGCACCTGTTAGGGTCCCAGCTTTGGGCAAATAGTTTACCCCGAAACTGAGGTAAAAAGCATTATAAAATATTACCAGCTATTCGTTATTGAAAAAATATTACCAGCTGTACATTTTTGAGGAAAAAATATCAACAAAAATATATTTTTGACAAAGCAAAAATATTACCAGGAAAAAAAAAAAAGTTGTCGGCATTAAATGACTCATTGAGGTTGATATGCCACAAAACAAACCGAACCAAACCCTCTACATTGACAAGTTGAAATTCTAAGGAAAAAAAAAGTAATAAAAGTTTGGATGTGGAAAACATACACCTTTTATTAATAAGAGTTTGAATCCAAATCACTATATTACTGAACATAGAACAAAACTACTTACTGGCTGGAGAAAAGTATTTCCTCATTAGGATCTGTGATCCTAGATGAAGGAAAAGACAAGTGGCTTGGTTTTTGAAAATATGGGTTTTAAAGGCTCCTGTCACCTGCTTCTGATACTATGTATATCCACTACAGTCAGTTGTCTGTGTTTTTCATAGTGGCTTAAACTACATGCTGTTCTTGTTTTTGCAGAAGCATCTGCATAGAAAGATATTCATTTGTCACCTCTTCTAATTTTGAAATCTTTAATAATGGAATTCTATGTTTTTATGTTTCTTTTGTATTTTGGAATTGGATGTTCCGACAAATCAGCTAAGAATATATTTGTTCATCAAGCTATTTCTGCTTAGTAACAAGATCAGTTGGGCAATGGATACTCGATGTTTTAGTTCAGTATACTTTTTTATACTGTATATATGCAACCTTCCTATAGACATGGGAAGTTGTTTACATTAATTTATAAATGGGAATGTTGGCAGGTAACTGTATTATACTCTCTCGCTCTGATATACATACATACATACACACACATATATATATATATATATAATATGGAATTATATTGTTCAATAGATTAAAATAATTAGCTGAATGGTGTTTTCATTACTAATTTGTCAGTCATGTATATGCTATATAAATGTAGATTATTTTTATTGGCACTATATTTTTATTATGCTTATACTTGATGTTGTCACAGTAACTGTAGCGAGATATCTCCCAGTTAATAAGAAACAGTGGGGTCTAAGGAAGACACTCCAAGTTACTGTTTGCTTGCATTGGAAATATAAAAAGAAATATATGTTGCTGTGAATAGCAAAAAACAACCAACATTTTTACCAGCTCAGTCACAATATATTGAGGTGGGGGGGCGAATTCATTTTAATATTTCATTAAAATTGTTATATTGATTATATTAATCTATGAATTAGTATGTTTGTCATTCTTTCCATAGAATTACACTTGCAGATTTAGCTTGCGGGTAAACATCATTTTGTTTTAAGAGGAGTAAAACTTTTTTTTTTTATTTTACCAAAGTATATCACGCAAACTACATAAGGTTGACACTCTAAAATAATAAAATAGGAAGCATATGTGTGTTTGGGCATAAGTATCCATTTCATGTTTTTATGAGTAGGGATTAATATTGTGATGAAAAATAGCATAACATTAGAATGCTTCAGAGAATAAGGTAGGTATCTAGGTTTGGTTAGTTGTGTTTTATATATATATATATATATATATATATATATTCATTCATTCCACCCTGGTAGCACAACTCTAAGTTTCATGCTCATTGCAATAATCATTTGCTGATTGAAAACTCACCATTGCAAAATTTAAATATTGATATTTATACTGTATCATAACAATAGTAGAGCAGTCCATATATTTGTGGGAATGGGAATATATAAACACACTTATATACATCCGCATATAAATATAATTTAAATATCAAATATAATACAAATGTTTTTATACCGCAGACACTTTTTTATCATCACCAGCATTCAATTTTGTTATGCTTATCTATCTACAAAGTGCGATGGATAAATTGTCACCTAAATTATGCAAAAATGAAAAGAACACTGACGTCTCATTTTAACAGATATATTTACCAAAATCATACAAAAATATCTTTAAATACTGAAGAGTAAATTTATTCAATAAAATCACCATTGGCTTCAACCATGGCCTCCATACAACTTTGGAGTCTTCTACAACTCTTCTGGATGGTCTCCTTGTTTAAGCTGGTGCCATAATCCTTGCCTTCAGTTCATCTTTGGTGTTACAAGAAGATTTGTTGATCTCTCACTCAACTGCACCACATACACGTAATAATCAAGGGAGAAGTTTGTTGACCAGATGTAAGGGGTGATGTGGCTGCAGAAATTGTCTGACAGCCATGCTCTTTTTCTATCAGATGGTGCCCAACTAACCCAAATATACTGTGCATGCATAAAATTAAAAATATAAAATGGCAACAATTTATCCACCGTACCCTCCATATCTCTCTCTCTTTATATATATATATATATATATATATATATAAATATATATGATGGACTTTCCTGTTGTATTCAACAGATGAGGGTCAAGCTGCTCAGTTCCTAAGAACTGACAGCCCAGAACACCAGCACGTATGATTTGATATAGTGGTGAAAGCTTTGTGCGGGACCAACCACACTTTTTGAAGGGTTGAATACAGAGACCTGGGGCACTATGTGCCACAAGGTCCCCAAGCAACCCTCCGCAGGTTTTGAATTCAGAGTTATCCTTCTCCTAGACCAGTTGCTACCCAACGCTATAGAACCCAGTTGGTCCTATTATTTACCCATAGCTGGGGAGGAGAAGAGAATTAATACCTTTCCCAAGGCTATTAGCATGTAAGCGAATGTAATGTATTCAACTGGAATTCAAACTCTGCTCTCCGATTCCTCAATCCGAGCCACTATCCACCGTGCCTTCTCACACACACACACACACACACACACACACACACACAATCATATATATATATATATATATATGTATGTATATATGTTCTTCAGAAATGTTGATATAAAAATGTATGAGAAAGAGAGTTATTATCAGACTCTTAGCTATTACTAGCTGGTTATTTTCTTTAAATAATGGAAAGAAGATAGGTAGAGTTATTTCTCCCAAGAAAGATACTCCAAGTTTTCCATTATAATTATTTTTAATGATTGTCACATGAGATGGAGAAATCAATACAGAAACACGCAGAGGGAGAGAAAAGATACGCCATCAAAACATTATATCAAAAATGATAGGTGAACTGGCATACAATCATAGGTAAATAAATAGAAATAATCGACGATACAATAAATTATATCAGAAGATAGAGATATATCCACACTTAGCTATAAAATACCTAGTATTTAAAGGGGTCATCACCTTGAAGTACCTGATTTTTGGCTAGCATCTCTACCAGACATATGAGTTGACATTTTGACTCATTTCAAGCTTAGATGGGCATAAAAAGAATCAAGATCAACGTATAAACATGTCTTTTTTTTTTCTTTTCTTTTCTTTTTTTTCTTTTTGAATGCTATGTTTTAGACGTGTTTATTTGTCCACGTCTCAAAAAAAATGCTTTCAGCAAAAACATGTCTACACTGGGGAAGGGTTAAAAGTTTTATTGATTCCATTGCATAATACAACTGACCATTTCAATAGCAGAAAACATTTTATCTAAATTTTTGGCATAAGGAGTTACCATTATTTACATTATAAGATGGAGTAGAAGAAAAGGGCAAGTAACCTATCTGACGACCTTGTATAAATGGATGGCCTGAACAATGAGTGGCAGGAATAGTAAAAAGACATTGTTTTAAGCTAAAAAGCATACAAAGTTGTGGAGAGCCATGTTTATCCTGAAAGGACATAGCACATAGAAAAAGAAGACATTCAGACTAATATCCTTATATTTGTTGTTATCACAAATGTTTTGGTTGTTTCACCCTCTAGCTTTTTTGAGTTACTTATCAATCAGAGTAAACTTCAGGGAATTTCTAACTGAACCTTTTATTTAAATCTACAAGAGTAGACTCTTCTCTTTCCACTACATATAAGGATATCTAGTTTTATTCTTATTTAGTACTATATAGTTATTGTTCATACTGTTTCCACTGAGTCACATAATCAGTGTAGTAATTGTGAATTAAATCCTTGGATTGGATAGAACAACTTTACACTCATTGGAAATGAAACAAGCAATAACTGAGCAGTAGTAAATAAGGATATCCCTAGACATGAGAAGTGGAATGAAAGCAATGTATCTCGTATAGATTAAATAAAGGGTTCAGTTGAAAATTCCCTGAAGATTACCGAAATTGATAGGCACCGGAAAAAGGCTGAAAAGCACAATGGCCAAAACGTCATAACAAAAATGAGGATAAAAGTTGAAATGAATATAATGTAAATAAAGAAAATATTTTGATTTGTGTGAAATTTTGTTTTCCTGTTTCTTTGTGTGTAGAAGAGTAAGTAATTGTATTCACCAACCTTCTATGTAAAGAGAAAAAAAATTTAAACAAAAAAAAATTCTGGAACAAGATGTTGGTAAAAAAAAAAAAAATCCTTGCTTGAATTGCTTCTCATAAAGATGAAAGACAAATTGACTGAAGCAATGCAATCTCAGTAAATATTGTATATTTTGATTACACACACATTTTATATATATATATATATATATATATACACACACACACTTTTGGGTAAACTTTTACATCACAGGAAAAATTCCCTTGTTTTATTTATGGCCTTTGCATAAAAAGGTGTAAATTGATATAGAGTTTAAGGTTGAATTACTTGGACTTGAGAGTATTATAAAGATATTGCCATTCTATGGGGACATACTTTGAAAATGTCTGAAACTGCAGGAGTTATTTTTCAGTTGGAATTCCAGTTCCTGAAAAATAATAACAAAACAAGAACGTTTTGCTTTATCAGAGACTACAAAAAGACAGTCTTATTCAGTGTATATTCACTGAAACAACTATTCTTTCACCCAAATTCCATTTCCAGTAATGCATAACTATTTCCCTTTTTTTTTTTTTTTTTTTTTTTTTTAAATTACTAATGTTTAGTGTATATCTTTAAAATTAATGGGAAAAGTACATTACATCAGTTTTCTTGTGTAAAGTAGTAAAAATTGTACTTTCAAGACAAAACAAGGCCTGCATGGGGTAACTGAAAATTTGTCAACACTTTTCTTTTTATAATTCCCATTACATACATACACACACACAATAATTTGTAACTGTATAGATAGGCTTGAAGCTAATGTGATAAACTTTCATGTATATATTTAAGTTTTATATACATGCTATTTTATAAAGACGGGCCAAATATACTATTTGGATCCTGAAATGATGCATTTTTCATGTTTCATTTTTTACTACTTTTAAAGAAAATGGCAGGAGTTAAGACAAAAGCATGATGATGGCCAGAGGTCACAGTGGCCGAACTGTTGAAATAACAACAAAAATGAAGATGAAAATAGTCCACGTGTTAATAGTATAAATATTGATGACTCCTCATACCAGAAATTCAAAGAGAAAAGCAGTAGCTTCAAGTGATGCTAAAATTTAATTCTATATTTATAATAATTCATGGATGGTGAACAAACCAATTCAGCTACAGAAATTTATGACTAAGCAGTTAAATTGCCATCTCTCTATTCCAAATTGTTTTTGTTTCTTTTTTTTAAATTTTTCATTATTTGAAATCAAAGATTAAGTATTATTAATTTTTAACTTGTCTTTTCTTTATAGTCAGCAATGATATGTTTTTTGTCCAAAGTTATTTGAAAGAATATATATATTTATATATGTGTGTGTGAGAGAGAGATTTATATGATATTAGTTTAGATATAATATACTTTGTTAATCAAGCCACTATGATCAGCTGATATAAAGATGAATGTGTTGGTCTGCAAAGCATATAATAATGATAATTTGTTATTTACAGTCAGACTAATGTCATTATCACACTGTTTCACCCATTATGTACTCTGTCCTTTTTCAGGTGTCTCTCATTCTGGGTAACCTTTTTGGAATTTTGAACTGAACCCTTTGATCTATGATTGTAGATTGTTCACATTCCACTGTCCATATCTCAAGATATCTCATTTTGTTCTAATTTAGTACTGCTCAATTATTATTTACCCTGTTTCCAATGAACAAGGGAATGAGCACAATCTACCCTCATAAAAGGTTCAACTTGAAATTCTCTCAAGGTTATCTGAAAAAAGCTGGTGGTGAAAACAGTCAAAATATTATGAGAATAAGAATAAAGATTACAACATTAGTCTGATTTTAAATAATAACTCTTTATTCCAGAAATTCAGACTGATAATTCATTGCCATAATTCCTTATTTCAAGTATGTTTATTTTAATTATTTAAATGTATTTTATTATTTATTTTATTATATTATTATTTACATATAAATGATTTATTTAATTATCTCCAAATAATTCCACATCTAAAAAATTCCAACAAAATTCCCTTGAAACATAAAATTCTTACTAAAAGTCTGCTGTGCAATACCAGCACCACCACTGACAAAAAAAGAAAAAAAAACATCATAGGCTCACCGGTAAATCATTCATCATAATAAACAAGAGCCTGTCAGTGACAGTAGCTGAAATCATTGCCAATGACTATTTCTGACTGCTTTTTTCTTTTCTGTCACAGTTATAAAGTTTGATCCATATTGCTTGTTGGAAATGGTGGCTGGTTCATGAGATTCACATGTGAATGCTAAAATTAACAGAATGGGGCCAATTATTTCTACTGGACCCTCCTTATTCCTAATCAATGGTTGATCAAAAGATCTTTTGGTTTGATTGCATAGTCAAGAAGTGTGTTGTATGTGGACTGAAAGGGAAGAACCTCTTTAAAACAAATATCTTGTGTAATCAATTCATCACAGGTTCTTTGATTTGTCATAAATAACATTGCAGTTAGAAGCTGTGTGTGCATATGAGTGTATGTATGTGTGTATATATATATATATATATATATATATATACCAACAGGAACTTGTAAACTTCTATTTCCTTACTGTTACTTTTTTTAAACTTTTTTCTCTGTAATAATCATCATTAATGACAGATGATTTGTCTGGATGGCAGTGCATTCACTGCCAGATATTTGTGCTGGTGGTTGATATTCTTGAAATTAGTCTATCATATTTATCAGGTAAGATACTATGTCCCTGAAATGTCTTGTGTTAGATGATGTTACCTGTTATCCATAGTGAATAGTTGAATACTTGAAATGTGCCTAGCAAATGTCAGATATTGTTCATTAGGCAGAATAGAAAATGTTCTTAACCAGAAGATAATTTTTGCTGAGAGAATTTAAAGAAAGCAAAGGTTAATGGACATCAAAAGTACTGAACAAGAACAGCAAAAACAACAATAATAATAATAAATACTCCGATGCTGCACCAGGCATGACTGTCATGGATTTTGATTCTAATTGATTGGAGGTGTTAGCATATACATGTTTGATCTGAGTAAATTAAGATGAGCTACAGTAGATATCCTGTTCAATGGCAAAGATTTGCTTGTGAATTCATTGACCTTAACTAGTTGCATATATTTCTTATAGGCTGATACATTGTTCAGAAGTGAAAGTCATGGGGAATCATCATGGCCAAGTGTCAAATCATTTTTAGTTTTTTGTTTTGTTTTTTTTATTTAAATGTTGAGTCAGCCAAGATGACTTGGGAATTACATTTAGTTACTTGGGAACACTCTTAATCAAAGACCATATTAGTAGACTGGTTTACTTGACATGAAGGTATTTCTATCTAGACTCTACCTGCAGGGTTATGTGCTGCTTTTACCAAAACCTCTCACCATATGCACATCTGGCTGTGATGCATGTGCTTGTTATACTCTTATCAGAATGAGTGTCATAATGAGTATATTGGACTTTATATATATTTGTATCCCAGCATTACTTTGTTGGTATATTTTCTCACTCACTAATGTTGATAGTAATTAAGAAATTTGATGTACTGTATGTTATGTATATTTGATTGTAATAGTCACCACTTTCTTTCTCACTGTAGTTGTCTTAAACATTGATTTAAGCAGTATTTAAAAATTGGTCTTCATTATTAAAAATTAAGTTGTGATTAGTATATTTTATAATTTTATTTCCCTTTTATTGTCATTACTGAAATTGTTATTCTACAGCCATTAGGAATTATTACCGATTGGAAATAGAGACTGCGGCTGTTAGGAATTATTACCAATTGGAAATTTTAGGAATTATTACCAATTGGAAATAGATTGTGTTAGGAATTATTACCAATTGGAAATAGAGATCTGCCATTAGGAATTATTACCAATTGGAAATAGAGACTCGGACTGTTAGGAATTATTACCAATTGGAAATAGAGATTGGTTGTTAGGAATTATTACCAATTGGAAATAGAGACTTGGCTGTTAGGAATTATTACCAATTGAAAATAGAGACTGCGGTTGTTAGGAATTATTACCAATTGGAAATAGAGACTGCGGCTGTTAGAATTATTACCAATTGGAAATAGAGACTGCGGGTTGTTAGGAATTATTACCAATTGGAAATAGAGACTGCGGCTGTTAGAATTATTACCAATTGGAAATAGAGACCTGGTTGGAATTATTACCAATTGGAAATAGAGCGGCTGTTAGGAATTATTACCAATTGGAAATAGAGACTGCGGCTGTTAGGAATTATTACCAATTGGAAATAGAGACTGCGGCTGTTAGGAATTATTACCAATTGGAAATAGAGACTGCGGCTGTTAGGAATTATTACCAATTGGAAATAGAGACTGCGGCTGTTAGGAATTATTACCAATTGGAAATAGAGAGACATGCTGTTAGGAATTATTACCAATTGGAAATTGCGGCTGTTAGGAATTATTACCAATTGGAAATAGAGATCATGTGGCTGTTAGGAATTATTACCAATTGGAAATAGAGACTGCGGCTGTTAGGAATTATTACCAATTGGAAATAGAGACTGCGGTTGTTAGAATTATTACCAATTGGAAATAGAGACATGCGGCTGTTAGGAATTATTACCAATTGGAAATAGAGACTGGCGGTTGTTAGGAATTATTACCAATTGGAAATAGAGACTGCGGCTGTTAGGAATTATTACCAATTGGAAATAGAGACTGCGGCTGTTAGGAATTATTACCAATTGGAAATAGAGACTGCGGCTGTTAGGAATTATTACCAATTGGAAATAGTGAATAAGTCCTTCGTGAGAGTCAAACTCTCTTTGCTTTTTTCATACAAAACCTGTCTTATTGTGATAGCTGTTAAAGAGATGGATGGTTGGACAATCAAATCTGGGCATAAAAATTTATTAATTATTTTTCTCTAATGATCTGGTACAGCATTATTTAATTTTATCAAATTTAACTATGTAAATTTATTTACTTTTACCTCATTACTGGATTCTGCTTTATTTGTTTTTATTTTTTTGTTTCTATACACCAGGTGTAATATTAGCCTGATAATTTTTTGTTTTTTAGATGAAACATTGTCAACCATTATTAAATATTGATTAGTATTCCTTAAATTTTATCTTCAGCTGTTTTTAATTGCAACTACCGAGACCATCATTCTATTGCTATTAGTAAACAGCACAGATTAGAAATAAGTTGGCAACAGAACTTAAACTTGCAGCCTTTTTTACTCCAGGAAAACTATACTTCTTCAAGGGCTTAATTGTTGACCCAAAGATGAAATCTAACTGTATCAGCTTATTTATGTTTACCCCATTATTTGGTTCTATAATAATTAGTTTTGTTTATAAATGCTATTTCTATTAATGATAATATTAACTTTAATTTTTTGGCTTATATGAAGCAGTGTCAGGCATTATTTAATTCTGACTAATACCTTTCATTTAACTTCAGTTTTTCATTCAAGGTTTTTGTACTATTGTCATTAGCAAGCAACATAGATCAAAACTAAGTTGTCTTTCACCTCAGGAAAACTGCCATATTGTTTTCATTACTTAAAAGCTTAATGGATGGCAAAAGATCAAATATAATTATATAAACTTATTTATCTCTACGCCATCTCTGGATGCCATCATAATTGATGTTATTGTTTTCTTTGCACACATTAATAGTAATATTATTTTGAGGGATACAAGCTTGAGCTTTGCTAAGAACTTTTTTTTTTTTTTTTTTTTTTTTAGGATATGCATCAGCTGTAGAATGACAGTGAATAGTTGTGATAAAAAGCAGTTGAAATTAAAATGAAAAAAAAATGAGTCAAAACTGAATGGTTATCAATGCTACATTTAATCAAATAAGTTAAATATTGACAGTTTTAATTATTCATTATTTTTTTAAAAAAAAAACAAATTCTATATCAAAACCTGAAAAAACACGAAAAGACTTTCTTAAACGACACCAATTTTCATGAAGAGTCTGTTTATATCTGTATTTGTATTTATGAATAGATATTTTCTAAGCTTATCTTAATCCTGCACAAAGATGCTAAGGGTACCAATTCATTCTCGGTGAATTTGTAAAACCAACCTGTTAGCCATTGCTCTATGGTTGTCACCCACATTAGTAATTTTATAGATAATATTGAAAGTCTATGTGTAGAATATAATTTTCCTTATTATGCTTCATGTTGTAGGTTATCAAGTGCATGAAAGAAGCAAGTCTGCTAGCCCTTATATATACAAATCTATGTTTATCTATTTCATAGAATTTATAGTTTTTTTTGTTTTTTTTCTTTTGAAACCCACAAAATCCATCAATCCCTTATGGCAACAGATTATCAAGTGCACAATTCTGCTACTTACATATTATGATTTGCAAAGTCATCAAGTTCATAAATGTGTGCAGTTGAATTTATTCTAATCTGTTGGGAATTAATTAAGATTTATTTATTCTATTTACCTCTGTTCATATTTGAAGGGAAACTAAAGATAAACTGTTTCCTTAAGTTTAAACAGACTTCCTACCGGATGATGTTATGGAAATGTGGTTTTGTTCACCCATTCCTTACCAAATATTAAGACCAATATCATTTCCAATTATGTAAAGTGCATCAAAATTTCAAAAGAATAACAGGGTGTTTGCAAAGAGAGAGTATATATTTTTGTCTCCTTTACTCTCCAATGCCCACAATGGGCATTAGTTCACCAGTAATGCACTAACACCCAAACAAGGACAAACTAGAATAACCCAAACAGATAAATGCTGGAAATAGGTTAAACTAGAGGTTGTGATTAAAGCCAATGGCGATTTTATTGAATAAATTTACTCTTTAGTATTTCAAGATATTTTTGTGTAATTTTGATAAATATATCTGTTAAAATGAGGTGTCAGTATTTTCATTTTTGCATAATTTAGAGGACAACCTATCAATCACATACTCTGTGTGTGAGTGTATATATATATATATATATATATATATATATATATATGCATGTATGTCTGCTAGTTTTCAACAAAATCTATTCATACTCACAAATAACCTTCCATATGTTGATGTTAAAAGATGAGAGAAATGTGCTATAGCTGTTTAAATTTCTTTTTTCATTTTCCAAGTACTTTCAATCTTTTTCCAAGGTCATCTTCAGGGGTGCAAGTAACCCAAAACTATGTTGTTCATTAATATAAGTACTTGGGAAATGAAAGACAGACAAAAAATGCTGACTAGATGCACACAGACAGACAAATATATATTATTCAAACCCTGCATAGACAAACTAGAATTAAGATACACATACATACATGAATTATATGCACTAACACTGCTTGATAAGACAGATGCATCTGAGATCTTAACCAATGAAAATCAATGCAGAAATTAAAAATAGCGGAATTTTCTTTTTCTCCTCCATATTTTGACCTCTGATGAAGCTTTAGTAAAATCAAAATATGTTTGATTTATAAATGTTTCCTATTTGTTCCTTATCCTATCATTATGTCAGATTCCATTCTATATTTGATCTCAATTCCCCACAAAATATATATAGATATTTATAAAAAATTCTTTCTGGGTAGAATTTTCTTCAAAAATGGAAGTTATATACACAATATAAAAATACATACAACTATTGAAAGTCGGTTTGGTAAAGCCTTTTCTGGAATGTTTTGATTAGTTTTTTCATTGAGAATCTGAGAAGAGACTCTATGGCAAAGGAATGTTGAATCTTATATATAACTTGCATTATATTGGAGCTCACAGAAGATCAGAGGGATCTGTTTCTGCCAGTTAATCATGCTAATTTCAAGCATATTTAAGATAGATGCTTTCTTTCTCAGCATGCCATCTGAGAACATTTTTGTCTGAAATTAGTTTTCTTTATACAATATCTGATTCAATTGAGATTGATCAACCAATGACCTTTAGATATTCAAGTTCACAATTATTTAGGAATAATCATAGTGGTCTAGTTGCTTACATGCTTATCTTGAAAGTGATAGGTACAGAGTCTGATTCACTTAATTGATATTGCACATTTTGTATCCTGCCATTGCAAGATGCATTACAGAAATGCTTTCCATTATTTATAAAATTTTCAGTGACATCTTTCTCTTTTTTGTTTCATATTGCCTTTCCAGAAAAAAAAAATTACTGGGAAACAAAAATCTTTTCAGGATGGAAAATTTTTGGCCAAAGATAAATTAGCATTTCTAATCATAAACTCATGAGGTGAACTCATTAATTTCAGAGTAATTAAAAACCTGGGTTTCATGTAAAGACTTGATGATGTCTGTTTTGAAGATTCAAGATGTGAGTCATGTTAATGTCGGTCTCAAGTCTCGCACCCACTCATACCTTCCTAGATGATCTTCACAGTTTGGTGGGTTGGGAACCCAAGATGAACACTGAAAACTCTTGGGAAGTAGAATTTCAGACAATTGTGTTTAATTTATTCAGCTAAGACTAAAAAAAAAAAAAAAAAATTCCAACTACATGGAATAGGCATTTGGTCTGAATGATGGTTCTCTACACACCCAAAGAAATACCCAAATCATTTTTTAACAGGATTAATTATAATCATGTTGTATCACAACTCTTTCTTTTGAATTTTTACATCTTGCTACATTTTCAGGTCTTTGTTTCTCTTTCTCTCTCCCTCTTTGGTCATTTGTTTTTTTTGGGGGGGGTTGTGTCGTCAAATTTTATTCAGTGGAAATTACTCAAACTGGTCCACAATGCGTGAAGATAAAGTTCAGGATTTTTAAATTTGAATAATGTTTTGTTAAAATATTTTATTTTTAAGTATTCTGCACAAATTTTTAAGTTCACACATTATTGGTGCACATGTGTGTCTCCCTTATAGATACATAGGTATGCACATATATATTCATACATGAGTTATATATAATTATATATGTGTTATTTTACATATAATTCTTATTAATGTTTGGCTAATTTTTCTTTCATGAGAGTGAAATGAGTTAAAAATAATATGCTTCCTCTACGAAATCTGAACAGCTGTAACACATACTTTTCATTGCTATTTTTGTGCATATATAAGATATACATATATTGGTTATTTATATTGGGACTAATGTCCTTATCTTTTTTATTATCAGAACATTTCAGCTGTTGTACACTCTGGCCTTCTTCAGGTACCTCTTGATTTGAGTAACTTTCAGAGAATATCAAACTGAACCATTTATTTAATGTAGCAAATTTAAAATATTAAATAAATATGATATCTGTTAATGAATTCAATAGAATTCAACAGACTAGTAGTGTATCTGTGAAACTTGAAGGTGGAAGATAAGTCTTTTGACCTTTTATTCATTGATTGAATATTCACTATTTACATTATTCAGACTATTGTCCTCATTTTTGTTGCCATATTTATCGTGTTTTGGCTGTCGTTCGCTCCGGCCTTCTTCAGGTGGTTGGAATGTTGAACTGAACCCTTCATTTCACTCACTGGGGTAGACTGTTCTAGTTCCACATGCCATGTCTAATGGATGTCAGTTATCAGTTATCTTCTGTTAATTCACCTCTCTAAGTTCTCCACTGCCTTAACTGGGTATTGAACTCACAACACTTTGGGTCCTGTCACTGGATCTAACCAATGCCTTTATCCACTGTGCCATGTGTCCTTAAGTGACAAGGATGAGGACAATAGTCCGAATAATGTAAATAGTGTACATAATACTCTCAGAAATACTGATTAAATATTGTTGCTCTGTTTTTTTTTTTTTTTTTTTTTTTTTTTTTTTTTAGTATTGAGCATTTTGTTTTAAAAAAAATCTACTAAGCTTTGAAAATGTTAACCACCCAGTAATTTACTGGTCAGTATGTTATATGGCTATCAACTGCTTCTCAGTTTGCTTCCAAATAACAACAGAATTAGAGAAAAGCAAGGGAGATGAGAAAAAGGGTAGGTAAGAAAGCTAGTTGGGGAGAAAAGAAAGAAAAGTAGTTGAATGGAAATGAGGATATAGTGGAAAAGAAAAAATATAGAGAAACTTATTTTTTTGAAGTTTATTATTGCTTTAACAATTTGATCTTTTAAAATAGATGAAACTTTATTTTGTTTTTTGTTTTTTTTCTTTTGGAGTGCAGGTCACACCTAAAGTAGGTAGATACTACATGGCATCAACATACATATATTTTAGCAGCCTAGCATTCAAAGCACTGCTCAATGCATGCATTTGTCCCAGCTTCTCTCTTCAAGTACTTTGTTTCAGTTTATGATCTATGAATTTTCTTAAATTGCCCAATGGATAAGATTATGAAATGGACAAAGTCCGACAATTATTTTAAGACATTTTTAAAATAATTGTCAGACTTTGTCCATTTCCTAGTGTGTGACGTCATTTGTTTACATTTGGATATGCATTGAGCAGATATGAATGTACGAGAGAAAATCAAGGAGAATTGTAGTTTAAAAACAGTAAAATTGACCTCTGTGGCTCAATCAGTAAAGCACGCCAGGCTATATGACAGTTCTGTATAGGATACAGGTTCGATTTCTGTCAGAGGACGCATATTTTCTATGAAAATTTCTCAGACATTCAGGCCAGTAAATGTTGTCAGTACTGTTTATTATAAACAGAGCATTTACTTAAATATTTATATCTATAAAAAAATGTATAAACATAAAAAATGTCTTAAAATAAGATACATTGTTGAAAAGCAGGAATATTGTCCAGACATAATATTAATAAAACCATTCAATTTTTTTTTTTTTAAACTGAAGTTCAAGAATTACTATTAGCGTTATTTGTTTTTATCTGGAAAATGTCCATTTTCTCCACATTAACATATTTGGAGAAAATGGACATTTTTTCATACATATATTTCAGAAAAATAAAGAAATAATCGAATGTCTTTTAAAACATATATTAAGAGTGGTATATGCATATATTTATAATTTCTAAATGTCTTTTAGTTATTGCACTTTGATGGACAGAGCTATAAAAACTTTTCTTTAAATTTTATATTTGGATGTCTTAATGGCTAGGTTAATGGGAAGTATGGCGGAATAATGGATAGCAGCTCAGATTGAGGAATCAGAGAGCCAAGTTCAAATTCCACACAAATCCATTAAATTCACTTACGTGCTAATACCCTTGGGAAAGGTATGAATCCTCTTCTCCCCCCACCAGCTATGGGTAAATAGCAGGACATACCGGGTTCTATAGCCTTGGATGGCAACTGGTCTACTGCAGAAAGAAATGGCAACCTACTGCAGGAAAAAATCTGCCTCATCAGTCATGTATCACGTATGGCACATAACTGACTGAATGGCTTGGTTAACTTTAAGCCTGGGGTCTGCATCTATGCCTTGGAAAGTCTTTCACATACTGTAAATCAGTCCTCCTATACAACAGTGAATTCTAGACAATATTTTCATAGATGAAGAGAAGTCTTCAAGCAGCAAAAATGTGGTTCTACAGGAGGATGCTGGAGATACCATGTACTGAACATCTAAACAACAACAAAGTTTTAGGGAAATGGAAACAACAAAGAAACTTATGTAACATCTGGAAGAAACAGTTGAAATTTCTAGGGCACATCATGAGGAATGAGAGATTGGAAAATCTGATACTCACAGGACAAATTGAAGACAATAATCTACTTAGTGAGCTTAAGTAAATGGATGACAGAACAAGTTTTAGGAGAAATACCAAAAAGACAAAATTTATTAAGAGCTACAAAGAACAGGAAATTTTGGAGAGCCATGGTTGCCTATGTCATGAAGTGACATGGTACATAGGTTTTTTTTTAAACTTAGCATTTTTAGATTTTTTTTTCTTTTTATCTTCTAAGAATAAATGTGTAAACAGCTTAAATTGGGAATTTTTGTAACAGTTACAACATATTCAGACAACTCATTCTTCATGGCTCTGATCCTATCAACAGAACATTTTGATCAATCCATTCTCTGGCCTTCCTCAGGTATATAAACTATAAGGAAAAAAGGATTTCTTGACGTAGTTAGACATTACATTTCCTCACTATGGTTGATAAAGCTTCAGTGCTGTAAAGTTTGGTAAAAAAAATAATACCTAATAAAATCTATTTTCATTGTGTAAGTTTTTCATTTTTTTTTTCTTTTAATGACATATTCCTTCAGAGTATAAGCAATCATGGCTCTTCATAGATTCTTTCTTTTTATTATTTGTGAATTATCATGACCTCTATGGGAAAGATTGTGGGGTGGTTTCCCATTGCCTTCTAAATGGTTTTTGATTCAGATTAGTCTTTCTCCTAGACTGGTTGCTAACCAAGGCTAGAGAGCCTAGTCTGCTCTGTCATTTAACCTAGAGTTGGGGGAGAAGAGATGAATTCATTCCTTTCTGTGGAGCATTTGTGTGAAAGTGAATGGAACAGATCAAGCGGTGATTTGAACTTGACTCACTGAATTTACTTTCCATGCTGATAACCATTACACCGCACACACATCCAGTATTTCACTAGAAATAATAAAATCCTGGTATGCTTGATTTAGAAGAAAATTAACTTTTTATATAAAAAAAATAAAATGGTAGAGCTGCACTTATTTATGGGTGATACTTTGTTTTTTACAATGGACTAAGAAGCCAGTCTTGTAGCAGAGAATCAAGTAAAATATTTCTTGCTAGTTGTTTTTTTGTTCTGTTCTGTTATGTACTGTGGACTTTTATAACAAGAGAAATGCTCCTAGCATCAAAATCAGTCATATGTATAAGATTATATTTGCTTTGGTGAACACTTTTAAGATTTGTTTTCTTTTAATTTTTGAGAATCTTCTGTGAAATGTTTATACTTAATATTAACAGAATCATTGATACTTTTCAAGGTATAATTAAATTTTACTTGGGAGGATTCCTTACTTGAAAATATAAATATGGATTCTTGCTCCTGTTATCAGTGTTCTAAGAATTTCATTTGTTCTATCTTTATAAATTTACTATAACTTAAATAATGACAAAATCAATCAGCAAATTTTCCAGTATCTTCAAACATTTTTTTTTGCTTTTTTCGTCTTTTTTTTAATTTGTTCTTTATTTTTTGTGTGTGTTTGATCCTTATCTATCCTTTCCTTCACATACACATATATGCCAGTTATTTTTTTTTTTTTTAAATATCGCATGTCTAGATATTTAGATGTGCAAGTGGTGTAACCAATACTGACTTGGGCTAAGAAATCAGAGAACCAAGTTTGAATTCCAGTTTGGTTTGTTATGCTCACTTATGTGCAAATAACCTTTGGGAATGTATGAATACATTTCTTTCAAACATATGTGGATTAAATAAGATTTCTTTCATAAAAAAATTGTTGTTATTCTCAAAAAATGATTAATGCAATATAAACTTGCAAAAAATAAAAAAAGAATTATATAGTCCCCAATGTTTCAGCTTTAAATAACACACAAAGGTGTAATAATCCATAAAAACCATCAATAGATATACACGGTGCAATAGGTAAATTATCACCATTTTATATTTTTAATTTTGTGTATGTGTGCTGTTTGTTTCCGATTTTGTCAACTGTACAATAAAGTAGTGTCAGTTGGGCACTCTGTGAGAAAAAGAGCACCATGATGCAATTCATTCTGCCAGCTGTACTACTTGGCATTCATGCCAGAAGCTACAATACAAACATTTCAGAGTGTTTGGGTGTCAATCTGAAGACAATGCAGAGGATTCAGAAAGAGTTTAGTTTAATTGTGATTATGAAGGTGTTTGGAGAGATCATTACCTTCATTCATCCTTTCACTGGCCCTCAGACTCAACACAGAGCCTACATCAAGTGCCTTGAGAAGGTAGTGCTGCCTTGGGTCAAGAGAGTGGCTACTGAAAGACTGTCTGGTGACAAGACTGTGCACCATGCCACACAAACAGTCATGGCTGTCAGATAATTTCTGTGACCACATCACCCCTTACATCTGGCCACCTAACTCCCCAGACTATTATGTATGAAGCACAGTTGAGCAAAAGACTAACAAAACTCCTTGTAACACCAAAGATGATCTGAAGGCAAGGATTATGGCTGTATTCACCAACAAAAGGAGACCATCAAAAAGAGTTGCAGAAAATTCCGAAGTTGTCTGGAGGCTGTAATTGAAGCCAATGACGATTTTATTGAATAAATTTACTCCTTAGTATTTCTAGATATTTTTGTATAATTTTTGTAAATATATCCATTAAAATGATATGTCAGTGTTATTTTCATTTTTGTATATTTTAGACGGCAATTTATGCATCATACCCTGTATAGTATTTATGGCTTTGTAGTCAACATGTGCTTTTTCTCAATTCCTACAATCATGCATAGAGCTACACAGGTGTCACTAATAAAGATCACATAGTTTAATAAAAGACATGATAGTTTTAAAAGATTAACATTTGTGGCTATCAAGGTTAGCAAATAGTGAGTTTTAGTGAATTAAGGACAGGATGCAGGTTGATAAATGCTTAAATGAATACCTTTTGGTAGAATTCCACACTTAATATCATTAACAAAAAGTTCTCCACAAACTAATTATATATAAACACTTACCAATATTTGATGCAACTATACAAAAAAAAATTCTCTTAAATCTCCAGACAAATACATTTGCATGCTTGTAAATACATTTACAAGCATGCAAATCTACTTACATATCTATGTTTTTATCTAGATCATGTAGTTATTAGTAGTAAATATAACTACTGTTACAGACAAGCGTATGGTTGCAAGAAAGAAATAGGACAACAGCAGAAATAGATTTACGTGATTTATTTCAATAGGAACGTGTGGTTTTGGGACAGCTACATTGTGGTATAGTTCATAAGCCGGCTGCTGATCTGGGTTGATCTCTCATAGTAGTTTTCACTGGTTGGTGTGGCGCTCCTCCTGCTGACTGCCCAGACTGACCGTGACAGATCTCTTCCCTGGCCTCCTGTTGACTGCTAGTACTTCCCCATGTGACCCCTTTTATGGTGTTTTTTATGGCTTATCAGGCTCAAAAAACGACACAAGTATAATTAGGAGGGAAGCATTTTTATTGGTCGAAAAATAGAAACACTTTAAAATATTATTCTATTTTTCAACCAGAACTTGTGCGTCAAGCCTATGCGCAAATGACAATAATAGTCATTTTGTGATGGGGCCTTGTCCCATTCACATCCGGCTCTCGCTCTTGAGTATGTTAGTTTATTTGCCTGCAAATCAGCCGAGATATGTCTTATTTTATTTTATAACAATACCATATATGGTCAGGTGCTCCTGCTATTTACCTTGAGCTCCTTGATAAAATCCAAAGAAGAATCAGAAATATTACTGGTCTTGATCTGGCGGCTTGGCTTCAGTTACTTTTTCCACCACTGAAAGGTTGCCTCTGTGCCCTTTCTATAAATACTTTCCTGGTAATTGTTTTGATGAGTTCTTCATTATGGTACCTAGATATTTTGAATTTAAACACAGTACCAGACCAATTTTCAGTTGAGTTTGCTAGATGTAGCTGTAAGTTTTATGCTAACAGTTTCTTTTCTCGCACTTCTTGCTTGTGGAACTCCCTTCTGGCTCCATGCTTTCCAGCCAAATTTAATCTGCATAAATTTAAATGTAATGTCAATATGCTATCTACTGTCCTCCTGATTACTCTTTTTTATTCCCACCCATTATTAATGCTTCTGTTCCTAATTTTACCACACTCTGTAACCCCTTGTGTTTTAGTGACTTTACTGCTTAGCATGGGCTGATATTGATTTTAAAAATATATATATATCCTCAATGTGAAAGGCTACATTTTTGTTTCTAACACTTAGTGTGTCACATTATAACCTCGTAAACTTAAAACCATTGAACAGCTGTAGTTTGCCAAGAATTTATGATTATTTTTAGCCTTTTTGGTACATGTGGACATATTCATGTTTCTGCAGTGCTTGGTTAGGTCTATAGCAGTTGCTTACATTCAAGCATGCATGTTTATATCAACATTGGTTTGTAAAGAAAGAAAATAAAATACATTTTGAAACTTCCAAACTGTAATAATTGGTCAGTGAATTAAAAGTAAAACTGCTCATTCTGTTTGTTTGTTCATTCTTGGTTGATATAAAAACAAAGCAAAAAAACTCTCCAGTTAATTAAAAATTTGCAAATCCATTTTATCTCTCCAATCCTTGTCTTAATCTTCCAAGAAAAAAAACAAAATGTCTCCTTTTTGTCATCTTTGTATTTTGAACAGAGAATTTCAATCATTTTAATTTACAAAAGCTGTTGTCATCTTTTGATGTATATCTATTGAAAATATGGCTTCTTTCTTGATAAGTTTTTCTTTTCTTTTATTAAAACGTTGGCTTATTTGTTTACTTTTAATTTTTTAAACAATATTTCTTATTTATTTTTGTAAGAAATATCCTTAAAAAGATAGTAACACCAGTAACTCCAGTCTAATATTAATATAGACAGAATGATGAGCAAAAGCTACACTTCTGTACACTATTTTCATACTTTTTTTTTATTAATGTTGATCTAATATAAGGCCCAAGAGCCACTCAAGATAGAGGGTTACTGAATGAGGTTTTTATATGGACATAAAAGGAGGAAGCAGGAAATAAGTGCAGATTATGAGGATATATGGGATAGATAAGGGTTGACTCTAGACTTGAAGACGTTAAGATTGTAGTGAACAGAGAAGCACTCACTAAACTCTTTTCTACAAAGTAGCAGTTCTTGGATAGAAGCTGAGTGGAACTTGTTCTTTATCAATGGAATACAAAGGTAATGAGGATGATTTGATCTTGTGTACATGACATAATGGGTCTGAGCTGTAAAATTCTGAACTGGTGGAACTAAGGAATGTAGCTCATCCAGATATTTACCATGGAAATAGTGATAAACTAGCAATATGCTTGTAATGCTTCATCCCTGAGAAAGGAGTTGTATAATGGAAAATGATTTATTGCCTACAAGACCACACTTTTGAATGCTGTCAAAGCTGGAAAGTAACGGTTGGTTAGATCAAACTGAGATATGACAGCAATACTTCATTTTTGGTCTCATCTGACTCTTGTTAAGATAAAACATGGCAGAGGGTGCTCGCTACTTTCAGGAGCAATAGAATGAGCAAGCTGTTTTTTCAGTATCTTTATCAAGAGATCATATATATGAGTTTTACTTGTGGTTAGGTGTGAACTTGAGTTTTAATAGGTATTCATAGCATGGAATCTCATTGAGAAAAAATTCAATTGTTCACCATGACAGGAGAAAACTGAGAGACTGATTAGTGATGATGAAATGATTACTAGCTTGGTTTTAGGGCAATTGAAAGTTATGAGTCATTTTTTTTCTCTCCATTGAGCTGTTTGAGCTAGATCAGAGAAGAGATCTGCTGCCAGGCTCTGTTATACAAATGTAATGTTAATCATATACTTATCTCTACATAAAAACACTTTCTTTCATACTGTCAAAGATTTGGATGAACACTTTTACACATACCCTATTGATTGTTTTTTCATAGGTTATTTAAAGCTGAAACATATTTTGAATTGTAAGAATAATTTTCTTTTTTTTCTTCCTTTAAGAATAACTATTAGTCCTTAGTAGAGGAGATGGATCTATACCCTTTCCCAAGGGTATTTGAGCGTAAGTGAATGAAACAAACCAAACTGTAATTTGAACTTGGCTTTCTGAGTTCTCATTCTGAGCCATTATCCATTACACCACCCATGTTCCCACATGTACACTAACTTATACACACACACACATATCAGTGATTATACATAATATCCAACATCAATGACACTACTTGGAGTTTCATACAGTTAATGCAATCTTTAGGTGTGAATTCTGATGGTCAGAATCCACACCTGAAGATTGCATTAACTGTATGAAACTCCAAGTAGTGTTATCGATGTTGGATATTATGTATAATAATATAATATGTAAAACTCTGTTTCATAACATTGATCACTGTATTTAGAACACCTGAGGAATAAATATACTTGAAAGTATTTGTGCGTTTATGTACATTTTTTTATCCTATTCATTCATTATATATATATATATATATATATATATATATATATTATAAATTAATTGATTTAAAATGTTTTTTTTTTTCGCTACACAGTTCCAACCATGTTTCAAAAATAGAAGCTAAAAACCCCGAATTTAATTTTTCAATTAAATTAAAAGCATTAGTTCCATTTCATCTTCAAGCGTAATATTAATGCTCTGTAAATTTACATTGAGCACTATTTTGTAAAAATAAAAATATCTATAAGAACACCGGATTTTATATCTTACTGTTCTTTCTTTTTATATATATATATATATATATATATATATATATACATACATACACACACATTTTTGTTTTACAAAAATGTTGAGGCTAGTTTTGATATACAAAATTTGTGTATCCCTCAAAAATCACCTTATTTAAACATCAGTGTTCTTACATGCATCACATTGAGCAGGTCTTAGCAACTTCCACACTTTGAGATTAACTGGCATTTCTAGGATATTGTGTACTGCCTTTATTAGGAAACTTATTCACTTTGTGTTAATCTGTTTTAAGAAGAATCTGCAATGTTATTGGTCCTGACCTGGCAGCTCATCTTCAAATACTTTCTCAATGCCATAATATAGTTTACCTGTGCCTTTTCTATAAATATTTTCATGGTAATTGCTTGGAGATTTTCTAGACTTGAATGTAAGTGCAGTACAAGATTAGTGGCAAGGTCTCATCATGTTACAATGGAAATCAATAGATGTAACTGTAAGTTCTATGCTAACAGTTTCTTCTGTCGTACTTCTTGTTTGTGGAATTCTCTTCTGGCTTCTTGCTTTCCAGTCAACTTTGATTATCAAAAATTTAAATGTCATCCGTTATTTTCTGTCTTCTTAATTTCTGTTCTTTTCCTTCATGCTCAGTAATTCATTGCAGCTTTATTGCCTTTGCTTGCAGTGAACTGATCAATAATAAAATGTCAAAACCATCAGCCTATGATATCTTCCCACTCCGTCACTATACTCCCGGTTTTTAATGTTTTTTCCTCAATATGGCAAATTTTTTATAGAGCGATGCAGGGTCAAATCCTGCTGGGGGACACACTTTCTTCATTAAGTTTTCTCAACTGTTCAGACTGGTAGACAAAATAAACACTGTTTTAAAAAAAAAATGAAGGTTTTCTACTCAAATACAGGTATCCACTAAAAATAATGTTTAATGTAATAAAAATATTTTACATATATAAGCCATAAAGTAATGTCACATTTTTTAAATATGTAAGTGATCATGGCTCTCCACAAATTCCTTTTCTTTGTCTCTGAATTGCCATAACTTTGTGGGAAATTAGTGGAGTGGTTTGCCATTTAATTTCTCCATAGATCTGAACTCAAAATTGTCCTTTTCCTAGACTGGTTCCCAATCAAAACTAGAGACCCCAGTTTCCTCTGTTATTTAACTCATAGCTGAGGGGGAGTAAAAGAATACCATGAGAATGAGCAGGATTCAACCTTGCGTATTTGACATAACAGCTCTTAGCTGTGAAGGTTTGAATTGGTTGATCTAAAGAATGTTATTTGTCCATTTGCCATAGAAATAATGATAGAGAAACAACGTTTCACCTGTGGAAAAGAGGCTGTATATGTGAAATATAATTGCCGACAATGCTGCATAAATGCTTTTCTGAGATTTAGCTCAGAAGAGAGATTAACTACCAGGCACTGGTCATGATGATATTTAGAGGTGCACCTATACACTGGTGTATCATCTGTATAAATATTTAACAAGCATCTAAGTGTTCTACCTCTATTAAAAATCTGTTGTTAAAAAAAAAAAAAAAAATGGTCAATCTCTGGACATTTGAGATTGGAATCAACTCTAATAACTATACAAAAGAGCAGAAACCACATCACTTGAGAATTTTCAACTATAGCAACAGCTAAAATGAATATCACATGTAACTTGAAGAGAAAATGACATAATCAAGATGCTGATATTCTACATTACTTCAAACAAAAGGTTAGGAAGGAAACCACATAGCTACTGGAAAGAAGGATAACAGCTACTAGATTTGAGAAACCTATTTTCCTGAAAAATTGTTTTAAGAGAGAGATTTTATAAACTTCAACTGACAATTGTACTGGTTGCTCAGTGAATGAATGCTAAATGTTTCCTTATAAAGAAATGTCTAATATTGTCATTAATATTGTCTTCAAGTAGAACAAGACTCCAAAGTAGATATGACAACTACCTGGAGAGTCTGACTCTGCTGCTGCACATCACTATTACATTAAAAGGAAAGATTATGGGTCACCCTGCTGCCATTGTCGTACTGAGCCAGTTTAAATTCTTTCCAAATATACATGCATGTGGCTCCATATTAAACCAGGCCATGTATCAAATATACCTTTATGGAGTAAGTAAATAAATACTAACATCTGTTTTATTAAATTGTATATCCTTTATATTTGGTTAATCTCCTTGGAATATAAAGTATTATGTTTCCTATTGCATATCATATCAATATCAGAAAAGTAATAATACAATAGTGAAGAATGTATTTTGCTGTGTACTAAGATGCAGTAACTATTACATAAATGTCATGGTTCAGCTTAGCTTTATGATCAGTCTTCATCTGTAACATCAACTGCTTAGGATGATGATGATGTTTTGAAAGCATCTGTTGGAGCAGATCTTTAAGGCACTACATATTTGGCAAAAAGCTACAACAAATATTTTGAAACAAATCAGAAAAAAATCACAAGGGAATTTGGATTCCCTATGAATTCTCACCAGAGAATCAAGTGTTTAACCATTTTTATTTATCAGGAATGAAGCCCTCACTACCCACCCCACCCCACCTTTTCTTTTAACCAGTGTCTTCCTCTTCTCTGTCTTGCTCATGAAGATCTGCAGTTCTTCAATATCGTACTCTGTATCCTCTTGTAGTTATTTGACAAATGTTTTTACTGGTCAGCCTCTATGACTTTTACCATGAGTTGGTTGCCATTGTGCATTCACACATCTTTTTTTCATGCTGACACATCCCCATGAGTGGCCCAGGGTGGTGGGGGATGGGTGTTTTTATCAAAACATCATCTCTAGATCGATTGCCAACCAAGTCTAAAGTGCTACTATTTGCCCATTATCATTCCTTTTATTTATTATCTGTAAATTGCCATGCCTTCTTGAGAAAATGGTTTCAGTCCAGTGGTTTCTCATTGCCTTCTTCTATGGTTTTGAATTCAGAGTTTTCCTTTGCTTAGACTGATTGCCACTCAAGGTAAGAGAACCATATCTGGAAGGAGATAAAATGGATTCATACCTAAGGGGGAAAATAAACGCAACAGACTAGGTTGAAATTTGAACTCATTAATTCAGATTTTCACACTGATAAATGTTATACTGCTCACACATTCAGTATACCAGCAAGTTGTTGTTCTTTATGGTGCCAACAGTGTCCTAAAAATCTGTGCTTCTACATGATTTCAGAGATGGGAATGATTGTCATACAGTTCATTTTTTCATAGGTGTTAACACCACAGGAAATTAAGTGCAGCATGGTGTATTCCCATTTAGTATTTACTCCATTGAAGGTGTCAGAACCCCAGTGTTTGAGCCTAGACAAGAGTGGATCCAACAACAGTACAGAAAAGGTCAACTTTAATCTTTTGAAGGTGGTCCAATTTCAATATCCTGTAAAGTTTAAGTGAGCACCCTAGCCTTTACCTGATTCAATGGACATGCCATTTTTAATGCTGGCCATTTAGCTTCCTAGGTATTTAAAATCCTTGACAGATTTAATTTGTTCCCAGGTTAGTGAATATAGAGCACCATCTGTTATAGGCCATATACTCAATTTTAGAAGAGCATTAATGTAGAGGTTAATCTTACTGGCCACTTGCTCTAACTTATAAAGAAGAATACCTGCTTCTTTAAGGTGATTAGTGATAATAGCTAAATCAACTGTATAGTCCGCATCTGTCATCATCTTCTCGGGATACCTTCTGCTTTTTCTCTGCATCAGGGTAAAAGCCAGATGAATTTTGTCAGCAGCAAATGACAAAAAAGTACTTGTGGTTACTTGATATCAAACCAATCTTAGTACTAAAACCAGGACTTGATAAACAACACTGTTTTCTGTTTCAATATGATAGGTATTGTCCACTATTGAGTTAATGAATCCAATAAAATCATTGACTATAAACCTTTAGTGTCAATGACTTAAACACATTAGTGGTGCATTACACCAGAAATTTGCAGTTTTAGTGTCAACAACTAGCATGACAATGAGATCAAACTCCTTAAAACAGATCCAAGAGAAAATGGTCATTAGGCTGGAAAAAGAACAGGGTTTTTTTGTTTTTTTAATTCTTTTTTTTTTCTTTACTGAATTAGTAGACTACACGCACAATTTGATTATACTAGTGAAAGCTTAAGTTGAACCAGCCATTTTTTTTTTATTAGAAGTGATAAGCGAGAAATGATGTACAATGTGCCACAAAGTCTTCAAACAAACCTCCTTAGGAGGAGTTGTTCTTCTCTTAGATTGGTTTCCAACCAAGGTCAGAGAAACTGGAGGGAGAGTGATGGAATCATTCCTTTCTCAAAGGTATTTGTGCAAAAGTGAATGTAACAACTTAAAATGGAATTAAAATACTGATTTCTCTTTCTAAGCTGAAAAGAGAAATATGCACACTCTCTCTTTCTATCTCACGCACACACACACACACACAGTGAGGGAAACAAATATTTGTACACGTACAAATTATTTATTTATTATATTTCCAACTAATGAATAATCATACTTTTCATAAGTTTAACTGTACACAGATGCATAACTAAATATGCATAGTAAACAAAACAAATGTTTATTTAATAGAAATAAATCCCATTTATACATTTTAGTGGATGAAAAAAGTATTCTTATAAAGCAAATTTCAGATTTTAAAACTTTTAAATTGCTTTAATACTCTAGATTATTGAAGTAGAATATTTTAGAATGTTTCAATAATGTTATCAGTAGTTATTTTAGCCTAAAAATGCAAACTAAACATTCTGTAATTGATCTCCATGCAGGAAAGTCATCATTATTGCAAGAGGTAAAGAATTGACAAATTCACAAAAAGAACTGATTGTTAAGCTCTGAAAAGAAGGTAAAAGTTACAGGAAAATCTCAGACAAAGTGAATATTCCATTTTCTACCATAAGTTTATTTAATCCGAGGTGTAAAAAACTCAAAACTGTTGAAAGCCAAAGAACAGGTGCTCCATGGAAGATTTCTTTGAGAAAATTAATGTACCAAATTAAACAAAATCCAGTGGTTACTCGTCAAGAGTTGCAGGATGATTTGCTTTCATCAGGAATCTATGTCGTTAAATGGACAGTAATCAATGAAATTCATGAGACTAATCTGAGTTCATACTCACTTTGGAAAACACCACTGCTGTTGAAAAGAGACAGAGATGCCAGTTTGAAATTCATTCATAAACATAATGAAAAATCATATTGGGAAAGAGTATGATGGACAGACAAAACCAAAATTGAGTTGTTTGAACATTGTTCTAGAAATCATGTATGGAGGAAAGATAGTGATGCCTTCAAACAAAAGAACACAGTTCCAACAGGGAAATTTGGTGGTGGGATCATCATGGTTTGGGGATGTTTTTCTACAAAAGTTACTAGCAATATATCAGTAATAGATGGTAGAATGAATGTCACAGCATATTAAAATACTTTGAAAGCAAATTTAATCATTTCAGTCAAAAATTTTGAACTTTCTTCTGATTGGATCTTCAAACAAGATAATGATCTTAAGCATACTGCAAAATCTACCAAGAAGTGGCTTGCTGAAAATAATGTAAACATCCTGAAATGGCCAAGTCAATCTCCAGATTTAAACCCAATCTAGAATCTGTAGTGTTATTTGCTCCAACAAACATCCTGGATCTGAAGGCAATATGCAAAGAAGAATGGAACAAAATACCAACTAAAATTTGAAAATCATTTATTGAGAACTACAAGAAGAGACTGGTTGCTGTAAAAGTGAATAATGGCTATTCTACAAAGTATTAAATGAAGATTATACATTCTTTTTTGTATTGTACAAATACTTTTTTCACCCATTAAAATGAATAGATGGGATTTATTTCTATTAAATCAAAATTCTTTCTGTTTTCTATGCATATGAAAAGTATGTTTATTCATTAGTTGGAAATTGAAATTAAAAAATTGTATGTGCATGAATATTTGTTTCCCTCCACTATATATATATATATATATATATATATATATATATATATATATATATATATATACCAGATGTAACAACAAAATTGTACAAATTGTGTAACAGCAAAATTGTCTAATTGTTAGATTAAGCTTTGAACTATTGTATCTTAGAAATGATTAAAGATATCTTACTAGAATTCTCTGAGGTTTTTATAACACTATTGGACTCTACTCTGAGCAATAAGAATGTATAATTATTCTCCAAGCTTAACAGAAGAATCATCATGAAATAGATCATAAACAAAAATGATGTGTTCATCATAAATTAATAATATCTAAGGATCAGAACCTCATGAAGGATTGATATAAAGTTCAAATATATATATATATATATTATTCCAGGATCATTTTCCAACTTATTCCAGATGATCATCACCCCCTCTATCTTTTTCTCCTGTAGTAACAAGATGCCTCACAGATTTCACATACAATTTTGAGTCTTTTTTTCACTGCTCTTTGGACTCTCATAGCTGAAACTCCTTTCTCACATGCCTAATGTCTTATGAATTGAGTTGTATCTTTTCTAATTGATCTCTTTGAAATGATGATCCCTCTTGCTATTGTGTTGTCATGATCCAATTTCCCTCTCTACTACTCCCTCTTTTTTAAACTTACCGTTCTCTTGATTGTTCTTCAATGGACTTTGAAGATGGAAACCAAAATATAAATGTTTGTACCTTTACTGAAGGCCTGAATGATCATTTTCCTCTCACCATTGCACATTTGGGAAGACAGTGGGTCTCTGTTATATACCATACCTATAAACACTAATGAGTATGTCCCAATCCTCATAAATATGTTGGAAATGGGAGTAATATGCTATCTACGTAGTTCCCCACTAGCAGTGGTCTACCTACTTCATGCTGCTGATGAGTATTGTATTTCGTTGAGGTTATAAAGATTGCCATTTCATTTCCAACTTTCATTTGGGTTATTCCTCGTTCAGTAACCCTTTCTATGGACATGCATCTATGTTTGTGTTAGCATGCGTGACATCACAATGACGATTCTCCCCCACTTCCATAATAACACCAATACACACAATCTACATAAATCCAAAATTTTTAAAAATTAATCAGTTTGTCTGATGATCGCAAAAGCATGAAACCTGTGGTCACAAACTCCTATTAATTCAACCATATATATATGTAAAATCTCTGAGCATAGGATTGGTGTAGACAGAATAGTAAATTTAATATTAATGAGTTTTAATGATTTCTATTTTAGTCTAACCCTAACATTAAGGCATTAATTATTATAACCAAGGTTCGTTGTCAAGTTTTTTTGAATTCTCATATACTTGTATTTTGATTGGTCATTGCACCTTACGTAATATCTGTACATCATATTACTTTCTTAACCAATGTGGATATATGTATACCTACATATAGATGGTCTTAGATTTATATGCTTGTTAAGTTTGTCCATATTTATACATGCATGTCTCAATTAGGAATGGGTAATGTGTGTAGATATATTTTTGAGGTGTGTTTGGTTGATTTGAACCTTTTAAAACTTTATTTTACATTCAACACCATCACTTAAGAAGACACCAGAAGTATTGAAACAAAATGGCTATTTTTGTAGTGATGTTTTAATTTTTGAATAAATAAAAAATATATATATATATATATATATAATATTATAAATTAATTGATTTAAAATGTTTTTTTTTTTACATAGTTTAACCATGTTTCAAAATGGAATATAAAAAAGCCATAAAAGTTAATTTTGTGATTAAATTAAAACCATTAGTTCATTTTCATCCTCGCCGAAAAATTCGCTTGAGGATGAAATGAACTAATGTCTTTAATTTAATCACAAAATTAAATTTGTGGCTTTTATCTTTCATTTTTGAAACATGGATGGAACTGTGTAGCGAAAAAAAACATATTTTAAATCAATTACTTTATAATATTAATGCTCTGTAAATTTACATTGAGCACTATTTTGTAAAAATAAAAAATATCTATAAGAACACCAGACTATATATCTTGCTGTTCTTTCTTTTTATTTATATACATTTTATATATATATATATATATATATATATATATATAAATTAAAGAATACCAAACACCTCAAATCCTATGCGGTTTTAAGTGTTTGATATTCTTTAATTAATAATAATTTTGCTCTGTCTTTTGACATAGAACTCTCCCTGGATCTATATCCTCCTGGAAATTCCACATGGTTTACCATATTGTATTATTGCTATATATAATATCTAGAGAGAGAAAGAGACTGTATATGCATCAGTTAGTGTATGAATGTTTTTACTTATACTGTATTTTAATTTTCTGTTGAGTCATAAGTAATTTCCATCTTAGAGAACCAGTTTCAATGTCAAATGTAAGATAACTACTAACCATACATGGCAATTAAGAATACAATTGGAATGCACTAACTTACCTTAGCTTTTACATGGCAATGCCAGTGCACATAGTGAACTAAAGGAAAAGGGGAAAATGTTGTTCACCTTCATAACACTGCAAGACTGCATACTGTAAGTAAAACTTAGGTAAAAAAAAACTTGTTTAATCTGTTCAACCCCACCCACTATATTCACCTGACATTGCACCAGCCAAATATTACCTTTTTGGATCACTAGAAAATGCTTTGTTTGGGGAAAAATTTCTCTAATGTTAACCAGATTCAAGTATTTATTGAAAACATTTTCTACATCAAAACCTTTAGTAATTATTGAAGAGCTGCCTGATAAGTGCAAACAAGTTATTTCAAATAATGGTGTATATATAATTGAATTATCCTTCATTATTTGAAGAATAAATTTGATAAGCAGAAACAAATTATTTATGGTGCAATCTAATCTAATTGGTTGAAATTAAAATGAAGAGTTAATTCATTGTAACTTTCTGAACTTCTGCCAAGAATCCTACTTCAGGAATTTTATTTTGAAACCAGGATAATTACCATACAACTAGTAAATTCTTATGAACAAAACTGTACTTAAGCATACCTATAGATATATCTGTATGAGTCTAAATAAATATTCTTCTTATCTATTGTCAAAATAAATACAACCTGCTAACCATTGTGTGATTTTTCAATCTTATTTCTTTTTCTTTTTATATGAAAGCAATCCTTGTGAGAATTCAGTAGTTTACTCTTTTCATACTTTCTTTTTTATCTCGTCACCATGATAAATGGATTTTAGTGGTGTAATATTAAGGGTTATGTGTTCTCATTATGTAAACAATAAATCAAGCAGGGGGTGACCCGACAGCAAGTGAATGAGAGTAAGGTAGAAAGACAAATTGAAACACAATTCTAATATTACGAAAGGAGGGTTCTTGGATCTTTCCTTTTCTCATTTGACAATGATGGGATCAATATAATCTAGACATAGGATGCCTTTTGTATCCTGTGCAGTCAAGCAGGAAGAATAAATCACAAATTTCTTTTCTTTACTTAAATTAAAAAAGCTCCCCTTCCATATCCATACAAAAGATCCGAAAAAAAAAATAATATATGGAGATGGGATATAGATATAAGTGTTGAGAAAGAAAAATGTTTTACTACTCATATTGTCTCTTCATAGGCCCCAGTTGTGTGTTTTTGAAGTTTTGTTATTTAATAAACCTTTTGAAGAAAATGTGTATTTCGTTTTTTTATTATGTATATTCATCTCCCTCTCCTTCTCTTTTCCTCTATTCCTTAATTTTTACTGAGCCTACAGTAGCTTGACACAAGGCTCTGTGTTAGCTTCATAATAGGCAGCCATCAATTTTGGAAGACTATAGAATCTGCTCAGATGGCTAACTAATCCCTGTTGCAGACACTTGCTCAGGAACATTTGATTCGCTATAACACCCCCAAAACCAACCTGTGGTTTATTCTGTAACAAGGCTGAGCAAACCTTATTTACAGTTCATGGGATAGACTGCATAATCTGGTATGATCAGTAGTTAAACAAAGCCACTATGCTCAAATCATCAGTCATGATGATTTTTGATTTCATGCTAGCACAAGCATTGAAATTTTCTGATCAGCTTCATCTACCCAATTTCACTTATATGGTTAGGGTCAGCTTGTAGTATGGCTTCCAGGTATTTCCCAATAATAATGCCTGCTGAGATTCTCTTTCATTTTTGCTTGGAACACATTGTTTTAAAACACTTAACTTTATTAATAAAAAAATTACTACTATCCTGTTTAAACCTAGCTATATGAATTTGTCACTTGGATATATAAACTTTAATAAGTGTTGTCAATAATTAAAAGAAAAATGGGTAAATGTCCCAACTATTATGGGACAGAAATAATAAAATTTTTCTACAAAATTAATTTTAATGCTTTCATCGTCATTAAGACAAAAAATATTTTTAAGCTAATTATTTTATGTCTATATTTAGTTAATTATTTCATATATATATTACACTGTATAAAATGCCCCCATAGCATTTTTTTTCATTAATCATTTCACCCCACGCAAGGTAATAAAGCCACCAGGACACAAAGGGTTACTGAGTGTTAGAGAATATGAGAAAAATTACTATAAAGGAAAGAGGTCATTAAAAGAAAAAGAATTAAAAACATAACGATTGACATTGCATTTAAATTTTTGAAGATCAAAGTTGCCCAGGAATCAAGAAGCCAGGAAAGAGTTCCACAAGCAACAAGTGCAATAGAAGAAACTGTTTGCATAGAATTTGTGGTTACATCTAGCCATTTCAACTGCAAAGTGATGAGACCTTGCTGCCAATCAAGTACTTCACTTAAATTGATAAAGTTTAGGTATCTTAGCAGAATGTTCATCAGACCAATTACTATGAAAGCATTTATAGAAAAGGCACTGGGGACCTACACTATGTTAGTGGGAAAGTTACTGAAGCCAAGATGCCATGTCAGGACCAATAACATTGCAGATTCTTATTTGGATTTTATCAAGAATCTCTCTAAATATATAACAGGAGCACCAAACCAGATATGGCAGCAATATACAAAGTCAGAATGAAGTGTAGACTTATAAATATATAAGATAGATGATGGCAAGAAAAAAATAGCCTCTGACAACAAGTCCAACTCCAAGCTGGAGAAGGGACAAAGATAGATCACTTGTGCCTCACAAGCAGTTAGAGCTCATCAGCCCAGAAAGGCAGTTTATGTAGGAGAAGGAAAACCATAATTTTAAACCTCCACTGTTGTGCAGTCATATCCAAACATGGAAAAGGCTATGGAAGTAAACCCAGATAGAAAAAGCAGATTGGAGCCCCAAAGGCAGTTGGCTGTCAACATTGACAACTTTCCAGCAATTACTGCAGCCAAGCCAGCCCCAAATATAATGCCCCGTATTCCTTTAAATTTTGTCAGTACGTCTGAGAAGGGGGCTGCATGTAGCCTGGTCAGTGCACAGGTTCTATATACAATTGCCCAGGCCTGCACCCTGGAGAGGTCAGTCCAGTTTTACCACCAAAGGACTGAATTTTGATCAAACAGGGCCTTAAATAAGGCTTCTTGTTACTATAACAATGGAATATCTCATTACTAAGATAAATATTTAAAAATCATTTTTTTTTTTTTTTTATATTAAAGAGCAGATTTTGTAATACCATCTCCCTCCAGAATGAAGGTAATCATGAATCTCAACAGATGTTTTCTTTATTATCTATGAATTGATACCTTATTTTATTTTGACCATACAGGGAGCTATGTTTTTCTTGCAAGAAAAATAGATGTCTAAGATATTTTCTTAAAAAAAAAAAAAAAAAAAAGTATGAATATTTAAATTTCTTTCTTCCTTCATCACAAAATAATTTTTTTCTGGTTTGGGATTATTTTACTTTGTTTTGCTGGGAGGGGTTGATAATTCCAACTTTAAATATTATCAAATAATTTGCATTCATAGTGTAATTCTTTTCTTTGTTTTGTCTGTCTTTGCATTAAAATCAGTGTTTCTTGCATGGGCACTTTTTTTATGGGATCCTTCGAATAATCTCCTCCAAAGTTTTTTTGCAGAATCTGAAAATTCTTCACTTGTCTTCCCAAAGAGTATTTTTCAGCATCCACACTTTGGAAGACAAAATAGTTTTTTGATACTTTACAATTTGAGCATACTCAATATGATCCACTACTGAATTTGTGCTTGCTTAGTTATTTAAGAAATTATAATAAATGTGCCTGATTTCATACTTCATGATTTGCCTTAATTCTGGAGAATTTTTCAAAGATTTCTAAAT
>CAHIKZ030000646.1:2330000-2387500 GCA_903632075.3 Acanthosepion pharaonis
TGTTCTCGTGATTTTTTTTTTTTTGGTCAATTAGATTACTACTCTGATTAGACATTGTTGGATACCATTGTTACCTTCATCAGCAGCCACTATTTCTAAATAGCATAGCTTATTATTTTGAATTGTTCTGTCCCTATAAGAATAAGACAAAACAGGATTTGCGAGTCTAATTAATTGATGGAAATTTTCTAATGATCAGCTTACATTGTTTGATGTTAATTATAAATTATAATAGTAAACTAATGTAGTGACCCACCTAGCTTCAAAGTTATTTTTTTCATTCTTTACTAAGAAATTGTAAGTATTCAAAAATATGCTTTCAGGAGTAGTATCTGGTTATTCAAAACTAATGCAAATTGTTGCATTCACATGAGGTGAAATACAGGGTGCGATGGATAAATTGTCGTCTACATTACACAAAAGTAAAAATAACACTGACGTCTCATTTTAACAGATATTTTTGATAAAATTACAAAAAAATATCTTGAAATACTAAAGAGTAAATTTATTCAATCAAATCACCACTGGCTTCATCCATGGCCTCCAGACAACAATGGGGAAAATAGGAAAGGGATAAGTGAAAAATAGAAGTACCTGATTGTTTTTCCAGGAGATTGATGCTCAAATATTTTTTTCATATTAAAGTTTACCCTATCCAAAGCCCAAAGCAAACTCAAGATTGAAGGTTACTGAAGATAGTTGTTGTATGAGGGTTAAGAGTAAATGCCACAGTTTATAAGGATATGTGGGAAAGATAACAGTTAACCCTATACTTGAAGAGATTAATATTTTATTGTTTGGGAAAGCATCCTCTTGGGATTTTGTTTCACAAGGCAATGGTTCTTGAAAAGAAGCTATCTGAGTGGAACTTACTCCTTACCAATAGATGGTACTAAGGGTGGTTCATAGTGCGTCTTGCCTTTGCTGGGTAGGTTACAGTAGGGGAAACTAAAGAATGTAACTCATCTGAATTTTTTTCCATGGAAATAGCAATAAAGTAGTGAGAGGCTTGATATGTTTCATCCATAGGGAAGGGCTTTTAATGTGGAAAAAATTCATCACCCACAAGACCATAAGAAAATGAAGGCTAGGCAGCAATACTTCATTTTTAGCCTGATCTGGGAGATGTGGTAGTTTAATTGAAATTTGCGAAGAATGAAAACTATAAATTGTCTCTCCTACATGAGAATAAGAGGCTGTCCATATTAATTTTATGTGACTACTAACATGAGGTTCAACCATTATCATATACAACTTTACAAAACTACCTATTCTTGAAAGTACATCAAATATTTTCACTTTCTTAGTAAATATTTTTTAAATTGTTGTTTTTTTTTATCTAGATGGTTTGTTTATTTCCTCACCACTTTAAGGTCTGGAAACAACATTCATTTATTGAGGACTTAATATATTGCTGATGTTGGTGTTGTATTATGTATTAATCTTTGTGAGCACATAATGAACGTTAATTCATTGTATCTGTGACCTTAAGATATCCCCCGTCTTAATAGAAAATATATTTTAATCCCCCATGAGAATAATCTATTAAATGCCATGTAAAATTATGCAAACAGTGAAATCCAATGCAGATTACATAGTTAAAGAAATTTAAACTATATATATATACACGCGCGCGCACACTTTAAAGGTCATTGTGTAAAGATATACTTTTATAAACTTTGGATTATTGGGTGAGGGGGTTGAGTACTAAAATTTTTTTTGTCTTGCTAAAAAGTGATTCCAAAAGAAATTTTGATGTTTAATCATTTATTTAGGTTATTGGAAATAGGGTGGGTTGAAAATTTTTCAACATAAGCAAACCCAAGAGGTTAATTTTGCTAAAGTCTAGTGAATAGCAATCAGTTGACAAAAGTGAAGGATTTTGAAACTACAACCAACCTTACAATATATACATTATAAAATTATATCTATACATTATACAAATAATATATAATACAAAAAAATTTAACATAATTTTCAGGCTAGCAGAACTTCTTCCAAAAAGTGCTCAAGAGGTAAATAGAGCTATAATATTCAATAAATCTAATTGACCAATGCAACAGTTTCATGTTGAAATATTCATCAGTCAGATATTCAATTTCTTCTGAGTCAGTCTGTTAGATATCTGACTTGATTTATTGAATATATATATATATATATATATAATTACTACATAATTACATGCAAAGGTTGCCATAAGCATTACATTAGCCAAACTATCTAGTCACTCCAGCAAGTGATGACAGTTCATTGCCAACAAATTAGGAAATCCCCACACCAGAAAAATACCCCTTAGCCAATATATAGAGGAATGCAGAGGACAAAATCTGCCAAATTTTAGTGTCTTCCCATTCTACCAGTGTGACTACAGAACCACTGAACAAAGGCGGATTAATAAGGAAACATTTTTCATCAACAAGTTCAAACCCATACTTAATTCATTGCATAAATAGATTCTACTTGATTTCCCTTACCATAAACAACATATATAGCCAGTTACACCCCTTGATTTTCATTTTTTTCATTTGTTCAAAACATAAGCATCAACACATGGAGATAGAAACAGTTAAAAACTTTTTGAAAAGCTAAGCGAAACCTGTTAAAGTATAAAAAGCATAAAAAAACGGGCAAACAATAAATTATTTTTTAGGAAACAAACACTGAAAATCCAACTGTAAGTAAGAAAGTTTTAATTCTTCTCTGGAAAAATTCATATATTATAAATAAATATCACTATATCACTGCGTATTTTGTCAATTCTCATTTTGGTCTATACAATAAGTTTTTGTATAGACTCTTTCTAACAAATATATATATATATATATATAAAATAATAGTAATAATGATACTAACCAACAAAGCAATACAATGAGTGTGAGTCCAAATCATTGCTCAGTTTCATGCAGTGATCACATAAGAATAAACAACAACAACATAATAATAATAATATATCATAATATATAATACATCATATAAATATATATATATATATATATATAATAATATACAGTGTAATACAAATAAATCTGGAATTTTTACATGGCAATCTCACCATGATGTTTTAAGAGTGCCATTCGAAAGTACTACATCTTAGTAACTGTCTGACCATTGATGCACAAGGTGTTTAGTAATCACCATGTCTTCAGAATATGATCATCAAACTGCTGTTGGAAAATGGATTAAATAGCCTAAAATCATGGTCTACAATCTTACAAGAGCACATGGGGCTTCAGACAACAAGGAAAAGTTCATGCCAAAATGCAAGAATTGTAAGAAGCATTCTGGCACCGCCATAATGTCAGAGTTCATTGCTGAATTTATCAAGTTGAACCTGAGCAAAGCCATGTGAAAAATCCCCAAGAAAATGGGCACAAGCAAATGAACAATCGGGCATATTGTCAAGGAGGACTTGAATTATAAATCTTATATGTTCAAGAGACGCCATTTGCTCACCATACTACTGATTGCCAGACTAATCCTCTCAACTATTTTGTGTGGGGGTGCCTTGGAGTGGAGATGAACAGCAGGCCCTACAACAGCAATGAGACTCTCAAGTCAGCCATCAAGGACACTACAGCTGACAGGGATACCACTGCCAAGGCCTGCTTCAGCTTCCATCCTGCCTGGAGAAAGTGGTGGTTGCCAAGGGTGGCCACATCAAGTGATTTTTTATCTTATATATGTGCTTAACTATGTATAAAGTTTCATTAAAATATATTGATTTGTTATATAAAAAATGCTTTTTCCCATTAATTTTTTCCGACTTTATCTATGCCACACTGTATAATACATTATACATATTATATTCATGCATTATATATTATTATTATTTACATTGTATTTATGCAATGTTTGCCCTTTGTTTTCTTTTTGTTTTTAACATTTCTTCTTGGTTGAGCATTGTTTTCTGCTTTTAAATGTTTAAAACAGAGTTTGTAAGATTAGATTGAATTCTTTTATTCAGTATGAAATTAAGGGAAATCTCACTGAATTGTAAGTACAGTACAATATTTACTATTCATCATGAAGCATATACAGTCATTTTTAATATGACAATGTTTAAAAATAAAAACATTTACAATTCTACAGTTTCAATCATGAGAAAATAACAGTAAATGTTCTTAAGTTTGTTCAACCCTTTGTTAAATTTATGTAAAAAAAAAGATAAAGTACATCATCACACCTATGACTGGGTGTGGTTGTAAAGTGGCTGTGTAGCTGAGCATCTGACTACTTTCTGACATATACCTGGGTTGAAAACCAAAGAGGTATTCATTCATGTGTCACCTGTTTTGGGCAAGTAGGTCTGGTAGAGCACTTCCCTCTCCAGATTAAACTACAACCGATGTCCTCCAACTTGAAGGCTTGCCTTGATCATGTATTTATGGACATTGATTCTATCAGAGGAAACCTTTACCCTGAGTATTAACTTTAGTCTTGAAAGCCTTCTACCCAGTGACACCCTGTCATCACTACCGGATCTGAATACATAGCTATTAAATCCAGTGTACCCCATTGTGCTAGATGGCCACTGACTCGATGAAAAGATTTGTCTATCAGTTGTCTGGTTTTATTCCTAATTCTGTTGGATGTCTACTCTCTCTGTTCACCAGTTTCTCTGGTTTGGTATCCAGTTTAGCTGCCAATGATTCAAGCATGGAGTAGTAGTAGTAGTACTTAAAGTTACAGAACAAAAACTGTTTATGGCAAAAAATAAAATAAAATTGTTCAAAATTAGAGAACAAACATTATCTTTTACACTTATGGTTGACTATTGTCCTCATCTTTGTTGCCATATTTATCACAACGTTTTGGCCATTGTATACTCTAGCCGCCTTCAGGTGGTTGGAATGTCGAATCCTTTATTTTGCTCGCTGGAGTAGACCTAGTTCCACATGCCATGTCTAATGGATATCTGTTATCTCCTGTTAATTCACCTCTCCAAGTTCTTCATTGGCTTAACCAGGTATTGAACTCACAACTCTTTGGGTCTTGTCACTGGATCTAACCAACGCCTTTATTCACTGTGCCATATGTCCTTAATGACATTTGTGTATGAATTTCTAGGACTTATAAAGAAGAAAGCTGGAGCATACAACAGCCAAAATGTGATAAATATGGCAACAAAGATGACAATAGTCTGAATAATGTAAATAATACCTCATCTTAGAAATATAGACAGATACTTATGGCGGGGTTTACTAAAAAATGCCTTTCCTCCCATAGCATCATACTTATTATAAAACCCAGGTTGTGTGTGTGTGTGTGTGTGTGTCTGTACGTTTATATATTGGATCGGATTTCCTACATTTTTCAATCAATTTCAACAAAACTTCACAGGACTACGTAAAATTACCTTGTGGTCGTTCTGACAGTGCCAAAAATTGGGAAAGCACAATTGTTTTTGTACAAAATCAATTTGAAAACACAATTAAGAGGCATCGCCAAAATGAAAGGGGGACAACTCATATCGAGTTATACTTATTATAAAACCCAGGTTGGTTGTGTGTGTGTGTGTGTGTGTTCATTTATATATAGGATCGGATTTCCTACATTTTTCAACCGATTTCAACAAAACTTCACTTTTTTTTTTGACAGGTAGTGTTTCTTATTGTCTTGCACACTTTTTTCTATATTTTTACATTCAGAATGCTTTAAAAATTTCATTTACAAGACAATTGTTTATAATAAAATTCTATTCAATCGGTAGACTCATAACGATTGAAAACAATGTTTTTGTTTGAATTTGGGTTTGACCAATTTGTAAAAAAAAAAAGAAAAAAACTAATTAAGACATGCATGTCTGTCAACCTTAAACAATAATCTTTGTCAATTTTATTTTTCAGTCTTTATGATGGTCGATACTTGATCTATCTCTTACTGTTACATCCCCGGGCAACGCTAGTCACAAATAAATATTCTTTATCTACAGCATTGTTATCATGACATAAAGCTGTTTCAAAGCTGATGACTCACTTTGGTGTTGGGTTGTCACATAAACAACTTCAGAGATGATAATTTCTTCTGTTGCAAAAGAATACATCTGTGTCATTTCAAGAATATTAAAACTTTGATAATAATGGTTTCTTTAAGTTCCTTAAAACACCAAGGTGACCATGTAAAATAACTCTTTGATTCAATTAGTTGATTCAAAGTCTTTGCAAGATAGACAATTTTAACACAATAGTATGCATTATAAAGCAGGTAACCTAATATGGCAAATTCCAGTCCAACTTTTTTTTAGCCTTTTAAAATTATTAAATACTCTCATAAACCTCAATTCACAGAAAATAACAAAATAAAATTCTGAATAATTATCAGCTATTTTTTAAAAGTACTTAGAATTTATAGCCTTCAATATTTATATGATTAAGAGAAATATATAAATATAGTTCTAAACTCCTCTAATATTCTAATTATTTTATATATAATGCTTGTCATAAAACTCAACAGATTCATAGAATTAGAAAAGTAAATAATATTGAGAAAACCAGATACATAATACTAACTACCAATTCAAATTTCAGTTGTAGTTGTTACTATCTAAACTTAATATAAGATTTCATAAACAATGAGATTTAATTAATACAAAACAAAATAACATGAATTTACAGATTAGACTGTAAAAAGAAATCGTCCCAAGAAATACATGGGTGACACATCTAAGAATTGAAATAAAAATATGATGTGGCATCTGTTGGAGACCATAGCAGTGCAACATTTGTTATGGCTGTACTGGCCCAGATGGGAGTGATAGTCTTGATTACAATGAATGCATGCGAAAATGCTCTACCCACAATTTCGCAGTGTTGTTTTCTTTCCTTCGAGCAGGTTTCTCCTCTGAGGCAAGTCTCCATTTCTTCTCTCCTCATTCCAGCCCTTTGTGTAAATCATGTCTCCAGTGTGAGCAATCGATTGTTAGCAACATCTTTCCACCTTTCAATGTCCATGGCCATCATGTTCCTTTTGCAGGCATAAATAAAAGCATATCTGAACACAAATGGTATTTTTTTATAAAAAAAAAATACTCTCGGTCATTAATCATTTTTTATAACTCTGACCATTTCACTTTAAAAAATGCTGTTTTAATTAAATGAGGAAGTAATTTAACCAAAGAATCTAACTGAACATGTTATGACAAATAGTGTCAAGTGTCTTATATATGCATTTAACACAGGGTTTCACATGTGTTTTCCAGCCATCAAACAACTCCTCACCATAGGCCAATAAAAACTTAGTCAAGTGTGTTCTATGGTAAAAGTAAATTTAATTTAGTTGGCTCTGATGGTAAGTTATGTCAGATAACATAAAGGTGACTGATTGTTTCCATATGTGTAAAAATGAAAAAAAAAAAAGGTAATTTTGGCAGTGGTAATGTATTGATGTGAGGTGTTGTTCTCTTATACTGGTGTTGGCCCACCCATTCAGTTACATAGCAAAGTAAATGCTGTGTTGTATAAGAATATTATGGAAAAGTATGTTGCTCCTTTGCTGAGTGCATCTCCCGTCTCTGGGTCCATCTTTTATATAAAATACCCTTGTCATACTACAAGAAAAAAAGTTAAAAAATTCTCAACCTGAAAATGGTGAGACTATAGCATGATGCATCCAAAATTCAGTTCTCGGTCTATTTGGTAATGTTTGGAAGATAATTTGTGATAATACGAGAGCAAGGAAATCAATGACATTGATTGATTTATGGTGAAAATGGGACAGCGTCCCACCTGAACAATATGGCAAATTAATGAAGGCCTGTGGTTGTAGATGTACAATAGTAATTAAAAGTCTGTTGATGTCTTATTAATATTCTGTATTGGTACTAAGTCCAAACTATGCTTTAGGCATATTTCAAGCAGGATTCTGAAATTAGTTTTTTAACTGTCAATGTTATACTATAGTAATTAAATGATCCTGTTCAGTCTTTATCCCTTTAACACAACTGATATGTCATCATATATTGGTGACATGGCATTTCAGTTTATATTGTGTCTCCAGATATTGATGACAGTTACATTTTCATTTTAAGTGACTTCATCAAATGTCGGAGACACTCTATGTATATTTTTATATAAAGCAATCTCTATGGCTGCCTGTGAAATTTTTCAAAGATGCAAATGGCACTCTACTTCTCTTAAGTTTTACTTGAATACTTTATAAATGTTTAGTAGGCATAAAAAAAATCTTAAGGAAAAGATTTATTGATTTAACTACAATATTAGTAATATCTGCAGGATTAATTTTCTTAGCAATATATGGTGACATCACATTTATAGCATGTAATAATGCTTCTTTATTTTCCATGAAGAATCTAATTGTTATAAAATAACATATTATATACAGGGTGATTAAAAAGTAACTCCACATTTTAAAATACTTATAATTTATTTATTAACAATGTTTACAAGAATTGGATATACGAGGAAAGCATTTAGCATGAGGTTTTATTTAAAATTTGATATGGGCACCAGATTTCACTACCAGCTTCTCAAGCTGCCCAGGAATCTCATCAACTGATTTCACCAGGAATTCCCATGGTATGGAAGGGCATAAATTTGTGTATTTGCCCTTCCAGTTCTTTCAAAATCTTGGTTTGGTATAATAGACTTGCTCCTTTTAACAAACCCCAAAGAAAAAAAAAATCATGGGTTGTTAAGTCAGGACTCCCGGCTGGCCACTCATACATAAAATAGGGCGTTACTTTTCAATCCCCCTGTATATCATTTAGAAAATCAGAAAATGAACATTATGTACACAAGAAAGTAGCCATCCCTGCTAGTTGGTTACAAGCTTTCTAAGGTTTGGAAAAAAAAATTTTGATGGTCATTTTCACAAAAAATATTGGCACTAAAAAATTTTATTTATACTTAGCATTCTTTTAAAAAAGTTTTGTAAAGAAAAGTGTAAAGAAATGACCATTTATTTCTTTTAAGTTGACCATTTATTTCTTTTAGTTTGGTGATCAATATGTTATCCAGGGGACCAACATCATATAGCATTTAATAGTTTAATTTTACTAGATTAGTCATGCACATCTCCACATTGACAAAACAATCTATCATGATGATTCCCAACCTGATTTCACTTGCAATATATACAATGTGCAAGTCAGTATGTAGACTTGTCTGACATTACAAATCATTGCACCATCATAACAATGCAACAAGTGATAAACATGCTTTCAAAACCTATGGCTTAAAAATGTAGGTTATTCACTGGATTAATGAGTTACCAGAAACATCATCAGGAGCAAGAAATCAAAAGGAAATCAATAATACAGTCTTGGAAAGGTTTTACTCAAGATGAATTGATCTTAGAGCATATGTAATCATTTACTTTAAACAAAGCTAAGTTAATTTAAGTAATATATACATATATAATATAATATAATATATATATATATATATATATATATATATATATAGAATACACCTAGTGAGCCAGATAAACCTACCTAGGTTTCACCTAAGCGGATCGTCAGGGAAACTTTGGCCAAACTTTCCCTGACGATCCGTTTAGGTGAAACCTAAGTAGGTTTGTCTGGCTCACTAGGTGTATCTAGGTCTGCTCTACAGTTGTATTGAGCTCTTTTTGTTAGTTAGTTTACTCGTATCGGGGTTTTTTCTTTGGGCTTCAAACCTGCATCTGTGCGATTTTTTTGTCGACAGAAGTTCATGTTTGTAGCTCTTTCTTTTTTTAAACCCTTTTTTCCCATGAGATTGATTTGATTAGCAAATCAAAAATTCGAGGATTTTTTCGAAACGAGTCTAGTTATCTATATATATATATATATATATATATATATATATATACACACACACACATCAGCTGGATGTTTCCATAAAAGCTGTCTGCATGCAATCTGTGGAGTTAACCTTCAAGATAGGAATCTAACATTGACCAGTTTAACAGGTGTAATATTGGAGGAATCGAAACTTTCCTCAGTCTCAGTTACAATGGACTGGTCATGTCTTGAGAATGTGTGATGACAGGATACCCAAGATCCTAATATACAGCCAGTTCGAGGAATGTAGGATGCCCATGGCTAAGATACAAAGACAAGCTGAAGAGCGACTTGTCAGCTGTCAATATACCGCATAACACTCTTGATCGCTTAGCCCTGGAGTGGGTAGAATGGAGATCAATGTGTTTTTAGTGGACTCAACCGTTTTCAATCTGCTTGTCAGAATTGTTTTCAAGAAGCGATAGCAAGATCTAAAAGATCAGCCAATCTAATAGCGATCTCATTCCACAATTCTCACTCTTGCTCCATATGTGGCCTCCTTTGTAAATCACTAGCGAGTCTTAAGCACCACTTAAGATTATCGCACAAAATTTCATAACTGAAACAATTAAGTTGTCAGATCCTCCTATGTCGAAACTGACAGGAGAGTCCATTATTATTATTATTATATAACAAAGTGGGGAAATATTTTTTGTGTGATGTTTTTGTCCTTTAGGACTTCATTGGACTAAATTTGTTATGTTGGTGCAGTAGCTGCACCAACATAACAAATTTATTACTAATATTGTAGTTAAATCAATAAATCTTTTCCTTAAGATTTTTTTATGCCTACTAAACATTTATAAAGTATTCAAGTAAAACTTAGGAGAGTGCCATGACATGCACATTAACAAGGGTTGCTGCGAATTTTAAATTTTTTTGTTTTTTTTTATCTAACTGATTTCATTTAGATTATTTTTCTTTTTCTTTCCATTACTTTTGTTATAATAAAAGATCTGCCAGGAATGGTAAAATGTAAGGGCCGGGGCACAAATTTACTCTGGTTGACCATGTGATCAAGGGACTCTATATACATTTTCGTGAATTGTTTTCCTCTTTGATCAGAATGGTATTTTTTTTTATGTCAAAATTGTGGTCACTCTCATTATAGTAAGAAATTAATGTATTTAATTCATTGTTTTGTAAAATGTCCCTTTTGTGTTCATCTAATCTTTTATTTAGATTCCTTGAGGTTTCTGTTCATAAAATATTCCAAAATAGAAAAACTGCCCCTCCTGACAAACCCAGTGAATCAAAAAAAAAAAAAAATTGTCATACCAACTAACTCTATCACAACTACAACTGAAAAGCTCTTATCTAAACTCAACATAAAATTTGCTACTCCTACATATAAAATAATAATAAACTTAGTCAATACTAAACAAAATAATAAGCTAAACCTTGAAAGAGGACTTTTTTCTGTTGCCTGTAATAATTGTCACAAAAAGTACATAGTGAATCATTTCCTCCTTTCTCCTAAGACAAAAATGTTTAGAGAGTACTTTGGTCATAATGTCATCCACAGTAAATTTGCGCCCTGGCTCTTATAACATTTCATCATTCCTAGCAAATCTTCTATTATCACAGTGTGGAATATCTAATAACAAAAGTAATGGATACAAAAAGAAAAAAAATTAATGAAATTAGCTAGATTATATACCAAAATAAAAAATTTAAACTGAAAATTCCCAACATCCCCCATTCATCTGCATGTATAGTCACACCAATGTAACAAATTTAGTCCGATGAAGTCATCGTAAAGGATGAAACACATCGCAAGAAAACTTTTTTCTACTGTGTCATACATTTTTTCCCCTAATATTGTTCTTGACAAATAAAAATTTATATATCATTATCTCATGCATAGACACACACAAAATGGACATTGAAGTCAATGCCCAGAAGCGACAGTCTGTTATGGCCTGACGGTTACATTTAGCATGAAACAGACTGTCACCTCTGGATGTTGACTTCAATGTCCACTTTTATATATACGTATGCTCTGTTATTGAGCACTTTAACCCATAAATATAGCATACTTTAAAACTACATTTTATCATCTCTCACACACACACACACACACACACATATATATATATATATATACACACACATTTTTATATATATATATATATAATTTTAAGTAAATTGAAATACATATTCAAGTTGTTGCAATTTTATTTTCATTCAGTGTATGTTGATCAGTCTTTATTAAGTTTGGATTAATACTGCAGTTGAACAAATAAAATTTTAAAAAAATGTATTACACCAATCTTCAGAACAGCAATCCCTGTCATAAAAATTGTAATTCAAAATTCTGGTTTTTAACTAGACTCAAATAGCAATCTCTTCCACCAACATGAAATATGTATTAAGTTGAGTTATAAATAATTTTCATTTTTCAGAAACAATTTTAATTACAAAAGTTTCATCTGAACAACTGAATCATATGTGGCAGTTATGAATAAATTTAGAGTACACTAGTTTCTGCTTGGCAGTAACAGCATGCATACACAGAATTAAAGGAAAAATTCTGTTCTCTTTGACAATGCAAGTACCCATACAGCAAGAATAATGCAAAAAAAAAAATTATGGTACTCTGTTCGACCCCACCTGTCATATTCACTTGACCAATTATCAACCAATTCTTATCTTTTTCTATTGCTGCAAAATAGATTCAAGAGTGGATTGAAAACATTTTTGCATCAAAGCTTGCAGAATTTTACTCAAAAGCTGTCAAAGAGTTAGCTGATAAGTAGTGAGAAATCATTACAAATAATGGTGAACATATAATCAAACAAAATGTAATTGTACTTTATTTTTTGAAGAATAAAGTCCATTAAAAAAAAGAAAACGGAAATTATTTATGACTCAACCTAATAAGTGTCTCCATCATTAGGCAGCCTAACTTATTTGTCTATATGTGATGATTTTTTTTTTTTTGTTAAATTTCACCTTCACAACTGTCGATAACTTGAAAACATTAAATACACATACATACAAAATCTCTATTCATTAAATCGCTTCCTTCACCCCCAACCAACTATGACTCATAAATGAAATGTCCCATATCTTTTATAGAATGGAGCTACTCAGATATAAACTAGCTAATCTATTAACTAAAATAAAATAAAAATATTTTTCTTCTTTTATTTATTCACTAAAATAAATAACAAAAACATTTTAAATGAATAATATATAACATATTTAATGTTTCAATAGAAGAATAATGAAGAAAATGTTTTCTAAAATAAGTTTTAAATTGGCCATTACAATTTCCTTTTTGTTTATCACTTTTCAGAAATCATAGATTTTTCTGACAGCTGGCATCTATTCTTACTTATTTAACTGCCCAAGATAATAAATCAACACCTATTTACATTGAATAATAGTTCAGGTGGATGAAAGAAATGCATGGTTGAACCAAGGGCAAGAAAATGCTAACAGATCCTCATTATTGGTGCATATATAGATATCTCGATGTGATTGTAAAATTATATTATGTGTTTTTTTGTGGGGCGGGTATGTCTTCATGGAAATTTTCCTTTCTTAATTTTAAAAACTTTCTATTTTTATTTCTTTCTTATTTTTCTATTTCTTTTCCTTTCAACTACCTCTCTCATGTTTCTCTTCCATCTCTTTTTTTTTTTTTTTGTTATTCTTTCTATCTTATTGTTAAGTCTTTCATACTTTCATTTGTTCTCTCTCACTCTCATTATTTTTTTCTTTTACATTTATTAACTCTTTTTTCATCTATTACTTTTGTTCATCTCTTTCCTTTGTCACTTTTTCAAACTTCTTTCTGTCCTTTTTTCTTTACACTTCTCTATTTGCCATTTTTTAAAAAATTTTATTTTTTTCTTCTCACTTTTATATCGCTCTTTTTTTTTTTTTTTCATTGATTCTTTCTCTTTTTCTTTCAATTTTCTTATTTTGATTTAATCTGTAATGTTTTGTTCTTTTTTTTTTGTAAAATGAAAGAAATAGGAAAAATAGTGAAACATCAGAAAGTAAGATAAGCACCACCATTTTCCTTCTACTTGATTCTTTCCTTTCTCTTTCATTTACATCTTTAATTAATTCTCCCACCTCCCATTCTATCTTTCTGTCTGTTCTTTTCCATTCCAACACTCTTTCATTGCACCTATAATGTCAAATTTTTCTCACTCTTTCTCTTTCCTCTTCTATCCCCTCTCTATCTCTCTACATACATATATACACACACACACACACACACACACACACACACACATATATATATATATATTTATATATGCACACACACACACATCTTGCCCTTTCTTTTACATTTCTTCTCTTTTTTTTAATAGTCTCTCTTTGACCCCCACACCTCTCATCTTACTGCCCTCTCTTACTCTGTCATGTTGACTGTTAAGGACAATTACGGGATCTCACCCCCTCTGGCTATTTTTTTATGAAGTTTTCAAGAACAAAACTTTATTCCTGCCTTGATGAATCCAACTGATTGCATTTTGCTGATAAAAAAAAAAATATTTTTAAAATTTCTCCAGAGACTACCTTCTCACAAATGTCAACCTGATTTCTCTCATTACATCAATTTCACTGTCTTAATGTCTGATTACAATTATTATAAACTATGACTGCTGGTTCTGTTGTTTTATCTCTCATATTTCCAGCCTTTCTTTTATATTAGTATTAGAAGTAATAGTGATTTTCACTTTCTTTTTTCTACTCTCTCCACTTATTATTAATCTTCTCTTACTTGTCCTTTTTTTTGTGGCATTGTCATCCTCTTTCTACCTCTGCTACTACTGTAACTTCTCTTTTCCTTTTTTTAAATTTTCTATAATTTATCATTTTCTTCTCTTTGCTACATTTTTACTCTTTTTATTTCTAATAATAACCCTTAAATAAATATGAATTTCTCTTTCCTTTTAATTTTTTTGTCCTCTTCCCATATCTGTAATATTCTTCCTCTTCCTTCTCTCCTCCTACCACTTTTCTTCATTTGTTTTTTACCAATTTTGTCTTGTACACGTCTTATTGTATCTCTTTATCTCCTGATGAATATTCTCTTCCCAATAATAATAGACTGTTTTTTTTAAAGGTATACATACAAAAAAGGTCTTTTGGAGCATTTAAACTTTATTATGAAGTAAGATATTATTTTTTTTCTGGCAGATATGAAATAGATTTTTCTTAATATATCTAAAATTTCCATGAAGACATATAATTCATTTTTAATGTCCTTGTCCTCACTACATTCTGCTACCAACAGTAAGAACCCTAACAACTAGTTTACTTAATAAAAGTAAAATGTATTCTAACTTGTAGAAAGGATTTTAAACATTTTTGTTATAAACATGAAATCTGAATCAATTTGGTCAGTTTTTACTCAAATACTTAAGGATTTTATACTAATGTAGATTTTATTATTCAAGTCAGTGTTCTCACTCTAAAATTAGTATAAACTAACCATTGTTGGCCAATGTTTTAGGATATATCTTACGAAAAATATATTAGTTTCAGCTTATAATATCTATCTTTATAAAAATTAATGACAATTGTGAGGTCTCAGGTTTTATTATGAAAACAAACTAAGAAAAAATGTATATGGAAATATATCTAAAAGCAATAGGCTACATAAACATTTGATAAATATAATGTACTAGCAGCATGGCCCGGCGTTGCCTGTGCTTGATTCAAAAATTGTACGACTCATACAGCAATCACTTGACTTAAAATATTTTTGCCCTTCCTTGCCTTTAAAGGGTACCTTTTGCCGTGCTGATGTTGCTACATGCCTTACTTCTTGCCTATCTCACTGCAAATTTTTTCTAAGCTCTATACTAAACATTAAATCTGTTCGAAAAAAAAAAACTAAACAAAATGAACACAAAACGATCAGCTTTAAAAAAGGACTCATAACTGGAAAAACCAAATGAAAAAAGAATGTTAGCAACAAATACTTTTTCACACCCAACCCAGTTCTGTGGAATCAGAATCAACATTGAGTTTAAGCAAGCGGATGAGCCAATTGGAGTAAAGTGCCATGCAGATTTAAATTTTTCCCACTTGTGGCGAATGCAGCTATTGATTTTTTTGCATGCTAGCATGCTAGTTAACATTCATGTCAGTCAGCTGTTGGCTCTCACACTGGCCAACAGAATCTTCCTGCCTATTCGTGGCAGCCAGCTATAGGCTCTCACTCTGGCCAGTAGAAAATGGCCGCAAACTACATGAAAACTGCTATAGAAGCATGAAAAAATCGATTATTTCCACTATCGATGGGAGTTGGGAAATGCAAAGTCAGTCTTGGCCATCCCGCTAACTTGGAGCATGTGCATGTAAATTTTGGTGCAAATTCGTCGAAAATTGCAGCCATGCATTTGTTACACACACACACACACACACACACACACACATCCTGCCTTTTATAGATAGAGATCCAGTTATACATTTATAAAGCTTACAGCCATATCAGATTGAAACGCTGGTTCTCATATGATTTACAAAGTTAAGCAATATTGAACATGGTCAGTACCTAGATGAGTGATCACTTGGGAATTTCAGGTGCTGCTAGCTTGGATGTGTTTATGGTGTAATGGATAATGGCTCGGAATTGGAAATCTGAAAACAGATGTCCAATTCCAGTTGGGTTTGTTATATTCACTTATGCGCAAATACTCTTGGGAAAAAGGTATGAATCCATCTCTTCTCCCCTCATTTATGGGTTAATTAGTATCAATCTTTTCTCATACTTCTCACATGTGGAACTCTTTTGAGCCTCCGTGCTTTCCAGCTAACTTTAATCTTCAAAAATTTAAATACAATGTCAATTGTTATCTACTGTCTTCTTGATTACTCTTCTATTGGTCTTGCTACTTAATGTTTCTCTTTTTTCTTTTTATTTCACACTCAGTAACCCTCTTTTATCTTAGTGGCTTTACTGCTTTGCATGAAGATGATATGATTAAAAAAAATATCTCTGAAACTTGCAATCTAAAATTTACACTTTCACAATCTAAAAATAATTTATGGCTTTAAATAAACTATGAAAGGTTGATAAGCTGTAAAAAAAACAAATCCATCAATAATTTATAAAATATTTAATTATTTTATATGTTAATATGGGCCCGTTCACATTCTATAGCCTTAATCAGTTTTTCTTTCATTGATTTTATTAAACTTTTAATTTTTTTACATTAATGTTAAGACTTACAACAATTTTTATTGCTTTCCAGAGATTATAAATTCAGCATTTTTGAAACTATTTTAGCAAGGTGTCAGTTTGACAGATTGCAAATGAGCATTGTCTTGTATGAATTTACTCTTCAGCTCAAAGATTCTTGGTTGTAACCTGTGCTAGAACTTGTCTGTTAACTTAGAATCATTCTTTTGCATTTTGGAACCATCATCAATTTCAAAAGGATCTATAATTTTACTAACAATATACTAGCCAAGACATTACTATACCTGCCCACTATTGTCTTCAACTTTGATGACATTAGATCCTTTATATCAACCGTATTGATTGATATGAAGGACCTAATTTCTAGCCCAGCAATCAGATCCATCCAATGTAGCTCAACATTCATCATTAAAAATTACTGTTAAGAAATCATGTATTTCTTGTTTCAATATATATATATATATATATATATATATATATATATATATATATGAAATTAAAGAATAATATTAATTTTCATATAAATATACCCTGATATCTTCAACAATATTGTTGTTTGGATAATACCTGTTTTATTATGAAAATATGTCTCACATAATAAAATCTGACATAATGTATAATGAAAATCTCTGAGAGGAAATCATTAAATTTTAAAATGAAATTTTCACTTCCATACAAATTGATTAGTTTTGTATTTTTTTTGGGGGGTACAGCTGAGCAACCCTTTATAGGTTATTTAAAGCCAAAACACATTTTGGATTATAAAAATAATTTTTTTGTGAGAGAATATTGCATTAACAACTTTTGGGCAGATAATGATTTTGCTAGATACACACACTATTAATTAAGCCATAGCTGGGGGTGGGGGGGGAAGAGATGGGCTCATACCTTTCTTATAAGTGAATGTAACAAACCTGACTGGAATTTGAACTCAGCACTCCAATTACTCATTCTAAGCTGCTATCCATTACACCACCCTCACACCCACTTCCATACAGAAGATTGAAAAGTACTTAATGGGAATACAATTACGTTCTTCATATGGAAAAATAACAAAAAAGAAAAATAATATGAAAACATTAACTACTATTTCTTGCATTACCCTACAGAGTTTATGAATGCTTAAAAGTTAATTTTTCTCTCCCAGATAAGTTTTCTCTTTTAAGAAATACAGCATACACAACTTTGATCTCAAAGGTGCTGTAATTAAAAGAAAAAATAACTTATCTATATGGAAAGTTCTTGAAAGAATAATTATTGATTCTTGCCAAAATGTTAATTTACACACTGGATTTTATCAAGTATATCTTTAAAAGAAATGATCCTTTCTCAAGCCAACTTACATGACCATAAATTTTTTTAAGTTAAAAGAAAACTGTTAACTCGAGGCCTTTTAAATATTTAAAATAAATAAATAAATTGATATGTAAATAAGTGAATAAAATGAAATATGTAGAAATAAATAGTTACATTAAAAAAAAATTTGTTAAAAATTCACCAACTCACTTTTGTTTATTAGGCAATATATTATATCAATTAGCATCCTCCATAGTTTTTCTTTTCTTGCACAATAAGCTTTAAAACTATTTTAGAGCAGTCTCAAATTCAGAATTTGAAAACTTAATGATGTTTTCTTCCATGTTACTTCTGTGTATAAATACAAGTTATGAAATAAAATCTCCATATTTAACTTGATAAAGTTCCTTAAAGAATTAAATGCATTAGTGTAGAAAAGTTTTCCTTCTGTCTTTTCCTTTATATACTGTTTTCCATTTTTGAATCATAATCTCTTCTCTTCATTTCCAACACTTTTCACAGGGGCTTTACCCTGGCTGACACTTGATTGACACATACACTAAGGTTAAGAACATATGCATCTAACACAACTTTATATACAAACACACATATAGATATATATATTATCAAGATGTATTACACTCCATTTATCAGTTCTATCACACAATATTTAAAGATACATTCCTGTCCACCTTCACAATACAGGAAAATACTTGTTGACAAAACCAATATTCTACACCATGAAAATAATAAACAAAAACTTCAAATTTTTGAGATCCTCTATATCAAAAGCAACCAACTAACACTGAACAAAATTTATAGTAGCAATGTTTTAAAATGCATTTCACTTGACTAACATTTTGAAATTTTACCATCTCTGGTTATTGCCCTTGGACTGGGAATGCTTGTTTACAAAACATTGTAACCAAAACGGTTAATTTTAAAATAATTATAGCAGAGCATGTTTGTAAAATCACTATCACAACAAATACAGTTACATTAAGTTTGTCTTTGAAATTCACCCTGAGGATGATCTTGGAGGAAATTGAAAGTACATGGGTTAATAAAAAATATGACGTCTTTCTTGATGAACTTCAACTTAACGTCAATAACATAATTAGAGAAGTAGAAAAGATTATAACAAAAATAGACATTAATGAAACATGCTTGAATAAAGATATGCTGCCTGAGTGTATATATATATATATATATATATATATATATATATATTTCTGATTATCCAAGGGGATGAAAATCACAATATCTAGCATGACTGACTAATGGGTCATCCTTTGAGAGAAAATGAGAAGAAGATTATCAATGAATTTGCTCCCTCACAGATTAAACTACCTTCTGTCTATTATGTGCAAAAGGGGTATTATTTTTTACACTCTGATTGCAAATAATAAGTATGAGTTTACTATAATTACTACCTTCTGTCTATTATGTGTAAAAGAGAATTTATTTTTTTCACCTAGATTGCAAATAATAAGTATGAGTTCGCTATAATTATGTTCCTGTTCCTAAGTCTTTAGGGAGTCTTATAACTAATGTGGCAAGAATTGTTTTTGCAAATTCTTAGTGGTGAGGGGTTCAGTTTTAGTTAGTACTTTTGAGTTTAGCATATAAGTTGAAGGGGATTGGTAAGAAATATAAAAAAAAAAAGAACTTTAAGTTGATTGAGTTGTAATAAGTGAATGTAGTTAAAAATAAAAAAAAATTGAGTTGTAATAAGTGAATGTAGTTTTTTTTACCTTTTTTAATTCTGTGCAAATAAATAATATACAGAATAGAACTATATGATCAGCATTTGATAGTTAACTCCATTGTTTTTTTTTTTTGAGGGGGGGGGGCTTCTTTTTTTTTATTGTATGCAAATAAGTAAATACAGAAGTTAGCATTTAATGGTTATCTCCCTTGATTATTTTTTCCCCAGTTCAGTTCAAACTGATACCCAACAATATTATCATTTAATTACACATCACCTAGATTTTCTTTCTTTTTGTATCTTTTATGTTAGTACAACATTACTCTGGCTACAGTGCAACATTTATTCTACTTCAAAATTACATACAGATAAACAAAATGAGGCTATTTTTTGTATTATACAAATATGAAAAGTGAATTGATTGTCTGCATCATTTCTGTTTGACTTAATGTTAAGAGTTTTTCTGTTATGGTCACCCCAAGTTGACTGTTCAAATTTTTTATCTGTTAAAGTTTCTGATACATTTATACAAAAGATAATTGCTTTATTTTCTCTGTATTTATATCATTTTCCTCTGTTAATTTTGCAAAACACCCTGCTGCAAAAAAAAAAAGTAATTGAAATCTTTATCGCTATGTGAAGATATAAATTTAATTTTTTCATCTTTCAATTTTTCTATACATTTCAAAATAATTGTAGTCACAAGAAAATTGGATTTTCATCATGTTCTTTTTTTTCTCTTTAATTTTTCTCCAGTTTTTATTTTGTGATGTTTAATTTTAAAAAAAAATATCCATCCACTATTTGTGACATTGTTTGTAGATGTAGACATTGAACAGAAAGAAAGATGTCAGTGGAAGAAAAAAGAAAGAAAAGGAATCAATAAAGATGGCCTTTTTTATGTCGTATTTTGATTGATTCATTTGTTAGCATTCATATTTTTTTACATCCAAACTCACACTAATCTGAATTTGTAAAGTACTTACCAGTATATGATTTATTTTAATGTCTATCTTGTGGGTTGGGTCAATGAATACTTTGATTGTTTGAGGTTATATCTTTCTTATAACACATGGCAGATCTTTATATATCTGAAATTAAGGAATAAATCTCAATAACAAATATATATATATATATATATATATATATATATATATATATATATATAGTATGACAAATTGGAAAAAGTTTACTTGTGATGCATTTCGTCCTTCAGGACTTCATCAGAATGAATTCATTATGTTGGAACAACTACACATATGCGCAAATGATGGATGCTGGGATTTTTAGAATTTTTTTTTTTTTATATCTAGCCAAATTCATTTAGAGTCTTTTTCTTTTTCTTTCCATCATTTTTGTTAGGTATTCCACACTATGATATTAGAAGATCTGCCAGGAATGGTGAAATGTTGTAAGAGACAGGACACAAATTTACTGTGGATAACCTTGCAATGTTCCACTGTTCATTGCAGATCTTTCAATATCAGAGTGTGGGATGTCTACTGACAAAAACGATGGAAATAAACATACTGTAAATGAATTCAGATAGATATTAAAAAAAAAATTCTAAAATTCCCAGCACCCTTTGTTCATGCACATGTGCAGTTATACCAACATAAAAAATTTAGTATGAAGTTGTGAAGGATGAAACACATCCAAGTAAACTTTTTCCACTTTGTCATACAATTTCCCCAATACTGTTTTCAATATATAAAAATATATATTATTATCTCATATATAAAGGGTTACTGATTGAGATTGTAAAGGAGAAGGAACTAAGAGTATTATGAGGATGAGTAGGATAGATATTGGTTGACCAAGATTGCTGTTGCCAGGGAAGCATTCTCTCAGAAGTTTGTTCCACAAAGTAACACTTCTTGAGAAGAAGCTGTTTGAGTGGAATTTCCTCCTTATCAAAAGAACAAGAAAGGAATGTTTGTTTTGTATTGTTCATTCTTACATCCTCTTTTGTTATGGCATAAGTCTACATGTTTCATTTGAGTTTAAGAGTGAGCTTTAAACCCAATCATTCAAAGTAAAGGAGCCTTTTGAGGAGATGACTACTCATTAGGATTGGTGCAGGTTCATGGTCTGCTAAGTGGTGATGAAATGTTACTAGTTTAGTTTTGGATCTATTGAATGATATCAGCTAGTTTTCTCCCTATTGAGCGGTGAAAGATATGTCAGAGGGAAAGATCAACTGCCAGCTCTCACCATCAAATAAGCTATTGCAAATATATCTAAGAGAAACAAATATTATAAGCTGAAATTCACATAGCATAATTATCATATAGATATATGCTGAAAATGTTACCAATATTGTTGGCTGGATATTACCAGGTTTTATTATGAAACCATAACTTGCATAATAAAATCTGACATAGTACACAAGAAAGAATCATTAAATTTTAAAATGGAACTTTATCGTTTGATTTTTCTATATATTTCAAAATAATTACTCTACAAACTTAACCTCTTCAAGTCCAGTGTCAACTGTTATATGTTCTGTATATTTCATAATATGCACTGTTTGCTCTTTTTATGTATGCCTCATTTGATAACATTCTGTCTTGAGTGGCTCTTGGGTCTTGGGTGAAAAAAAATCTTCAGAAGCTAAACAGCTAAGGTGGAATACTGCTCTAACTTGCTACACTGATCAAAGGTGTTTAAAGAAAAATCACAAGGGAACATACATCCAGGTGATAATGTTGAGAAGACAATGGCTGTTTTGAAGAATTTGTCATTTGAATGCAGGATCATCCTTGCTACTCATCAGATTTTGCTCCATTTGGTCATTTCATGTTTGTAAAGTTTTAAAAGGGAGGACATTTTTGAAGAATTTTGGATGTGATAGCAGAGCAGGATGTCAGTGTTGAAAAAAAATGGGTATCTTTTAAGAAGGGTTTGAAAAAAAAAAAAAAAAGAGAAACAATAGGCCAGGTATGGGGTGTATATGTGGAATAGCATGTATTCTTCATGACTTAAGGTCATTTGCTTTTTTAGTCTTCCAAAGATGATTTCAGCACCCCCCACCCCCAACCCTTAAAAGTTATAATCTGTGTTTCATGGGGAAAGGGGACTGAACAGTTCAATAAAATCAAACTGATGTGTAGACACTGCCAGAAACAGATATGATAATCTTGCAAGAGATACATATGTCTAAAACTGAGACATATAGATAGATGCATTAAAAGTAAGAAAAGAATATTGAATTTGTAATATATAAATTGTAGATTTCAGAAAAAAGCAAAAATAGAATGAGATGGGCATAAACACAGAAACATTTAAAGTAAAAATATTAAAAACAAAAAATAAACTTTATTGAAAAGATACATTCTCATTTTCTCTAAGCTAGATACATTTAAATTATATAATCTCAGCTTTAGCTAACACAAGGTTTTGATTTTGTGCACATCCCCACACACAATTTTATATATATATATATATATATATATATATATATATATATATATATATAAATTAAAAATGCATTGACATATCTTGACTTTTAGTTTTATATGTATGATTTTATGTGGGTGTTTCATAAGGGAAAACTACATACATGATTCCATGTATACAATAGAGAAAAATTGTCATATATGTAATTTCAGTTTTAATTTATGCTTATATATATATATATATAAATGTGTATGCTTGTAGACTTGTATATATTCTGTGAGGGGATGGAGGTTTCTTTGGAATTCAAATTTTAAATGATTACTGAGTATTGATCTTAAAGAGAACAAGAAAAAACAAAGAATTATAAAATATACTTTTTTTATTTTCTGTTTAACATCCAATAAAAAAAATTGTCATATCTCTTTCTTTCCCCTCATCTAATCAGAGAATTAATGCAATGATGTTGTCCAACTATCTAGGATTAGCCAGTCATTCTTGAATGGCAAAAGTGTTTTCTCACTTTCCTTTTTTAACACAGTCTTCTTTTTTTTTTCTTCTTCTTCTCATCTTATTTTTCATTACACGTATTTCTTTTGCTATATTCCCTTTTCTTCTCTTTTTTAAAATTTCTGTTTTCCTTCTCTTTGGATTGCTCTTATTTTCTCTCTCTCTCTCTCTCTCTCCACCTTTACTTTCAATTCAATTTTTTTTTCTTTTCCTCTTTTTTTGTTTTCAAATTTCTCTCTGGTCTATGTTAATTTTTCCCTTTCTCTCTCTCTCTCTCTTTCTTTCTTGTTCATAGCTGTAGGGATCTTTGATTTCATTTAATTTTTTTTTTTCTAGGGTTAGCCTCGCAACAAAATTAAGAATGGAATTTTCAACGGAGGAAATGAACTGGGAATAACCTGACATAACTTCTGTTGCTAGAGGGACAAATATTTTCACAGTTATTATTTTTTATATTTCTTTATTTTTATTTTAAATTAAAAATTTTTTTTTTCTGGGGATGGGGAAAAAAGGACATTACTTTTTGTTTATAAATTCCAATCCTTAATCTTTTCATTTTTATGGAAACATTTATTTGATTACTTCATTTTTTTTTCCTCCTAGAATTATTTCATTTACCTATCCAAAAATATAAAATTTAAAATCTTGGTTTCTACTCTTAGAATTTTCAACCAAAAACAAAACAAAAAATGGTATTTTTCATATGGAACTATCATCTAGTTTTTGGTTTAAATTATTTGAATAAAGTATTAAACTATCAATAGAAAGAACCAGAACAGTAATGATGTATCATGTCCAAAATTTGTTTTTCTGTCTTCTGGATTTATAACAACATTTTAATGAAAAGAACCAAAAGTTTTACGTCTGACTCTCCCATATTCTTCCCGAGAAAAAAATGTTTGAGCCAAGAAAGCAATACTCTGTAAAAAAAAAAACAAAAAAAACACATGTTGAATATATGTGCTTAGTAAATGTTACATAAGTTTCACTGTTTTGTGTTAGTCCACACAAAAACCAAACATCTATAATTTTAAAATACTAAATTAAAGTCTAACATAAAAAAAAAAAAATTGGATTGATTTTTTTCTCACTCACTAAAAACCCAAAATACTGGGTCATTTATTAAACTCCACCATGAAAAGAAATGTCACTCACCCTCATCTTGGGTGATGGGAGAATAATGACGTTAGCACAACGTTTAGAAAAATGTTAGTTTTGAAGGGAAAAAAATAAGAACCAAAATGCTACACCATCTATTAACTTTTCTTATTTTCAAACTTTTGACAAACTCTTTGGGAAAAGTTGCAAGAATTTGACAACTGAGCTGGAACCCAAGTAAAAAGATAGACATGACTGAGAGTTAGGAGTAAAGGTTGAAATGTTTTGATTCACTAAGACTAAATTGCTGTTAAAACTGGAGCCTCAATGAACACTACAATTTTTAGCAAGTAAAAGAAAAAACTAAATTTCCTTTTTCCTTTTTATGCTTCCATACATTAAAATGTTGATTGTTAGCTTTTGGTGTGAACTAATGTTATAGAACTCTAATCATTTACAGTGATGAGGAAAATCTGAATCAGGATGATTATACTAAGAAAATAAACCTATATGTGAACCTCCATTTTTAGTGAAGTTTGTGTTGTAAACATCACATATGAAAATTAAGTTTCAGATGTTGAATCCTGGGAAATGTATTTTCTATATAAACAGGTTGATGCCATGTTTCATATGTATATCAGTTTATTGTTTGTTCCAAACAGGAATAATGCTTTGGATACAACTGATACTTAACCTCCAGCACTTTCCTTTTCATTTGTATTACTTTTTCAGCTTTATTATTGATTTCAGTTAAGATTGTTTTAGCTGTTTCCATAATAGGATATGACAACACAACTGCAAAATTCAAACATATCATTATTCAGTAATTGGAGTCACCCACAGTTGCAGGACAATCTTTTTGCTTGAAGAACAAATTCACCTTTAGAATGGCTCAATGTTAATTTATCAAATAGTTCAGCAATAATAGTTAAGATTGTGAACAAAAAAAAAGCATTTTCTTACACATCACTCAAGTTACAATCATTTTTGTGATGCAGCTAAGTGATGTTAATTTCCATCAAAAATGTTATATTCTGTAATGTAAAGCTTCTTGGTTATGACTTGTACCCATCAAAGAAATATTTTATTCAAAAGCTTAGAGTAATAATCTACTTCAGGCCTGTATAACACACCCAGTGTGGCCCACAAGGGTTTTTCAAAATGATCTATATTTTGGTGATTGTCAAAATAAATTTAGTGACTGATGGCATATAAAAACAATTCACTTTTTGGAAGCATGACTTTATTCAACCAATTCTTCACTGCCTTTGTACTTAATTAATCATTTTAACTCTACATAGGAAAAGAAAAAAAAAAAGGAACTTTCTTGCCATCCATCTCTGTAGATAGCTGTTTCTATCTCGGTCATACTCAGTAATTTATTCTAAATATTTACTCATGTAACCTGCGGCTAATTTTCTGCAATCAGTGTGCCCTTTTGCATTTTTTAATTGTGAAAGCCTCGTCTACATTTCCCTTGATACCATCATCAACTTTGAAGGATTGATGTATTTTAATGCCTATGGTTCTAGCTCAAAATATGATTCTATTTTGATAGGGATCCCTTCTAAGTTGAAGTGGTTGATTATATTTATCAACAACCCAATCTTGAGTCAAGTCATCAGATTTATCTAATATAATTCTGTACTCATCACTGAAAACTACTGTTGAGTAATCAGTTTTCATGTACCACTTCTCCCCATGTATATCTTTAGCCAATATTCTTAGTATTCCTCACCATTTTTTTATCCATTTATGTACACAACACCAATTTCAAATATTTTCCTGATGTTCATTCCCTATTTCTTGTTTATTATTCTTTTAATCTTTCACAAATCACTTTCTTTTTTTTTTTTTTTGTGTGATATTTTTAAAGCCAGTTTTCTGTCCTGGGTAAGATGGTAAACTATATTTAACAGCAAAATCTCTGATTAGGAGGTTTTGAGGAGCATGGAACCACCTCTTAATTGCTTGAGTTTCCAATTCCACCTTGATGCAGGGTGGTAGAGCCTGTTAGGGACCCAGCTATGGGCAAATAGTTAACTCCCAAACTGAGGTCAAAATACTATGAAAGTGTAAAAATAGGTTTTAATACCAGCCATACATTTTTGAAGGAAAAATATTACCAGCAATAAAAATCTTGTCAGCATTAAATAACCCATAGAGGTTGATATGCCACAAACCAAACCAAAGCTAGTTTTTTTTTTTTTACTACTCACCTTACCAGTGTTTCTTTTTGAAGGTGGGGGGAGAATTGTTCTATGATTTCTATTTCACTTTTTTTTTTTCAATTTTTTCTCATCGCTCAATGACTTTACAATATCTAGTTTTTCTTTTGAGCTTATATCTTTCTTATAATCCATGGCAATTGTTAAAAGTAAGCCTCAATAATTATGCTATTAGATATACTTATTTAAAATATGATTAATATACTTGATTTCCTATAAAACACAATTACTCTGAATCCTAATTTCCATGACTTCAAAGTTAATCTCTTTACATGGCTATCACAAAAAAAAAAAAAATGATACATTCTTTTTTGCATGCATTTTTTAATATTCCTTATATTTCATGTGTTTGTGAGATCAAGAGATAATGTGCTTAATTATTTATCCAGTAACATATTCTATTTTGTTCTGCAATTCTCTTGTCAAAATCAGGCTTACAACTTCACCCGTTGAAAATACCAGTTCCCATACAATCACCAGAGTTAAGCAACATTGAGTTTATCCAGTACCTAGTTGGGTGACAACTTAGGAATACCAAATACTGTTATCTTCTACATTCAAGTGGATAATGGCTAAGAGCTTGGAATTGGAAATCAAAGAGTAGAGTTCCAATTCTGGTCGGGTTCATTATATTCACTTACATGCAAATACCACCGGCAAAAGTATGAATCCACCTCTTCTTCCTCTAGCTATGGGTTAATTAGTAGGATTTGTATCTTAAGTAGGATTTTCTTAAAAAAAATGAGTTTCTCACAATCTAAAAATATTTTCTGGCTTTAAATAACCTGCAAAGGATTGATAAGACGTAGAAGATGAATTAAAAAAATAGTCAGTACTAATCATTACCAGAAATACAAAATCAACACAAGCACTGCTATGCACAGATAGGTTTATATCTATACAGACTTTCTCTGTGTGGATGCTGAAAAGTTCTTGGCTCAAAATCACTTAACAAAATCTGACCATGCACAAGAATATTTCTTGAATTCCTTTTTTGGTTGGTAATCTGGTGTATACAAACTTTCTTCAGATATGAGGTGGGCGCTGAAAAGTTCTCAGCCCAATCCACATATCAAAATATGTCTGAACATGATAATATTTTTTGATTTGCTTCCCAGTTGGTGATCTTACATATACAAGTTCTCTGCATATATGAGGTGGGTGCTGAAAAGTTATCAGCCTAATCCACATACCAAACTGACCAAACATCAGATATATTTTTTTCTTTTGTGCCCATTCTTAGTTTAGCAAGGAACATTCCAGCACTCCATCGTACACTTGTATTGTTGCTGACTCATATCTAGATATACAGATATATGAAAGTAACACTAGTTTCTATCACTTGGTAATTAAACAAACAGCTAAAAGGCAACTTAGTCTAAAATTCTCTTTCACTGATACTGTGTTAGTAAAAATTTTTATCCTACACATACAGTTAGAAAAAAGTTAAAAACAAAACAGTTCAATATCTGTCTATATTTCTGAGATAAAAGTGTTGGTTGGATCTAGTGATTTGATTCAAAGAGTTGTGAGTTCAATACCTGGATACTGCAGTGGCGAACAAAAACTTGGAGAGTTGAGTTAAAGGGGAGATAACTGAGACATCCAGAAGAGGCATGGCACGTGGAACTAGAACAATCTACCTCAGTGGACAAAATAAAGGGTTCAGTTCGGAATTCCAATCTTCTGAAGAAAGCCAGAGCATACAATGGCAGAAACATCATGAATATGCCAATAAAAATAAGGACAGCAGTTTGAACAATCTAAATAATGTAAACAAAACTGTTCAACCAGAAAGAATATTGTACATTTTACAATATTGATAAAATGAAATATACATTCAATATCCAAACAATGTATATAAGATGGAATATGGAAACGAATTGTTTAAATTTTTTATTTTTATTCTGTTGCCAATGTTTCGTTCAATATAAACATCATCAGAACTAAAAAAAAAAAATATGTTCCTATTACAACCTTGCTGCTTAGAAATGCTGGGCTTGATGTTAACATCTTAAAATTTTAATGGTTAATAAAATCAAAAATGTTTTAGAATATATATCTATGAAAAAATTAATGAAATTTGTACATAGGAAAATGTTAAATGTAAAAAACAGGGATTTGGTGTTGCAAAAAGAAAAAAGTTATGATATGAAAAATAAACAGCATATATCTAAAGAAAATAGTAAATACATATAATTCAAATTATAATTTATTATAATATCTATGTTGATGAAACAACTATTTACTCCTATCTTAATAGTAAGTGTGATTGGTTCTATAAGGTGAAAATGGTAGCTGATCACAAAAATGATGCACAATCTGTTGTAAACTGGGGCAAGGAATGGTTTGTTAATTTCAACTTCTCCAAAATAAAACTACTATCTTTTAATCATCTGAGAAACTTTTTTTTACCTTTCATCAGCATGTGACTCCCTGCGACTTCTTTGGCTAATATTTTCTGCTGACATGAAGTTAAAAGATTATATTGAATTGATTACTAGATTTGCTGCTGGGACAGTTGTTTCACTGTGTCGTGCTAGACAATTTTTCTTGCCAGAGTTTACCATTTGTCCATGCTGCCACATCTGATGCCATATAGTTAGATTTTTAATGAAATTCAAAGAATCTGCAATATCATTGGTCCTAACCTGTCATCTTGCCTTAAGTTAGTTTCCCACAACTGTAACATAGCTTCCCCATGCCTTTTCTATAAATATATTTATGGCAATTGTTCTGATGAGCTTTTCTCTTTGGTACCTAGACCCTATGAATTTAAGCACAGTACTAGATTGGCAGTAAGGTTTCATCATTTTACAATTGAAATGGCTAGATATGACCACAAGTTCTATGCTAACAGTTTCTTCTCTTGCACTTCTCACTTGTGGAACTCTCTTCCTACTTCTTGTTTTCCAGTCAACTTTGATGTTCAAAAATTTAAATGTAGTGTCAGTTGTTAACTTCTGTCTTCTTAATTCCTCTTCTTTTATTTGTCTCATTCTTTAATGTTTTCTTTTTCTCAGATTCTTTAACACCTAGTAACCCCTTGCATCTTAGTGACTTTATTGCCTTGATTCAGGGGAAATGATGAGAAAACAAATATTATTTAGGTGTTAAGGAAAATATGCAATAAAAATAAAAAATATAAAAACATTATTTCATGGTATTCTAAATATATTTGATTATAATGTGAGAAAGGCTTTCCCTAAATGAACACATAATAACTCCAATCATTACATTCTTATTAAGGCACCAAATAAATATGCATGAAAGAAGTTGATTCCCAAAAACTTGTTGGTAATCAAAATTTTATTAATAGATAAAAAATCTGTTAAGTACAGGCTGGTCCGAAAGTCTTGTCACTTCATATCTCTCTTTCAAACAGTAGCTTGTGCCAGCCATCTGAAATAAATTTTTAAAAAATTATATTATGTAGATGTGACAAGACTTTTGGACCATCCTGTAATTGCATTATTCCAATTATGAAATGAAAATATTAACAAAATACACATTTTAATATTGGTATGCCCTCACTGGGATTTTAGAAAATCATGTGCCACTAAAATCAAGATTGAAAAATATCTAGAGTCTGCCAAAATGTTACTTACCATGAAATTGATACAAGTATTACCTTGGGCAAAGAGACACCAAACACTCAGTCAGCAATGATCCATGCCTGTATCCTATTAGAATAAACACCTTTTTTCAGACAGACATTCTGTGTTCGTCTTAATCAAAGGCAGAGAGAAAATGACAGTAATAAGAAAGAAAAAATAGGTGGCAATTAAACCATTGCTATTATTTTTGACAATATTGATCTATAACCCATGTAAATATGCAGGCTCTGCACACTTTATAATCTTTATAAAATTCCTCATTGAACAAAACACATCAGCATAAAATATTTTCCTCTTGCCATTACTTTTATTAATGTATGTGTACACACACAAACATATACATTATTACTTAAATGTTACTTTTAATGGACACTCGTATTTGAGTAAATGCTCTGTTTATTTATTAAACAGTATGTTTATTTTTGTCTACAGGCCTGAATATTCAAGAAATTTTATTAGAGAAAAATATGTGCTCTCTGGCAGGACTTGAACCTGTGTTCCCCTAGGGGAAACCATCTTTAGATCTGACATGCTTTAGACCTCACAGGCATAGAGTATGTCGATGGTCAAGCAAAACTGAATAGTGCCTTTAAACATACATTTTTATGTGACTCTGAAAATAAACATATCTGGTCATTTACTTATTCTAACATAAAGCAAATTCTAAAGAACGGATGAATTTTTTGATTAATAACATTAGAAATAACATTGAAGTAATAAAATCTGTCATCTGACAGATTTTATTACTTCAATGTTATTTTTAATATGAGTATCCACTAAAAAATAACACTTAATAAAATCTGTCGGATTAAAAAAAAAATAAAATCTATTGCTTCCTTCAGAAATTGCTTTGTTTACATAGGATTTGAAAGTATCTATCTATCTATCTATATATATATATATATATAATATCACACATTGTGTGCTGGTATTAATAAAATAGTGCTCAAAATGGTATAAAAGACTTATAAATTATATTTTGATAGTAAATGTACATTTTTTTCCTCACTGGTAGCACCATTCCATGTTTCATGCACAATACAATCATTAATCACACACACACACACACACACACATATATATATATATATATATATATATATATATATATATATATATATATATATATATATATATATATATACACACATTCTGCCATAAAAATGTATACACACTTCAGGAAAGGGAAAAACTGGTATAGATATTGTAATACTAAATTTATTGAGACATTTAGAGATTAATACAAGTTACTTTTGGACTCTACAATCACAACAGATACTTAAAATGGTGCCTTTAGCTTCCAGACATTTATTAGTATGGCAAACTACTGCTTGACCATCATTGGCTAAAGTGTCCAGTTGAATTACTGCACATGCATTTTAAATTTCTTCTCTAAGGGCCACCAATGTAGCCAGTTTTCTACAATATATATCATTTAGGGTCAGCCATAGGTAAAATTCTAAAAACAAGTTTTTCCTTTCCTGAAGTCTGTATACATTTTTTTGGTGCACTGTGTGTGTGTGTGTATATATATATATATATATATAGTTTGTGATCCTGGGTTTCACACTTTTGCAATCATCAGACAAACTCTGATGATTACAAACTCATATCCATACAACTGAAATATATTTGTGCAGCAATTTTTTTTTTTTTTTTTTTTTTTTGGACAAATTTTCTGGTTGCCAAGCAGAGTTGAATTGTAAATTGTCCAATGTCTTCTGAGTGCATTTGGTTTTCATAAGTCATTATCAAAGAATAATTTTATAAGTTGATAAGGTTGTGTTTGTAGGTCTACATTGTGTTTCTTTGGTGGTGTACAAGTGTTATATCATGGCTTAATGCATCGGTGACTGCTATGATCTTTGTTTTTATATATTTCCTTTTTTTAAATATTTTATTTTCATCCATCAATGTGAAGTGGCGTGTCATGTCTGATTTTTCTTTTGTAGGGGAGGGAAATATATTTTATATGTTTGTTTATAATTAATCTATGTGTGTGTCAATTAGTGAGGAAATTTAACCACCTCCCTGCAGAAGTAGGATATAACACAAGGTCAGTTTAATGTGGAGTGCCATATATATATATATATATATATATATATATATATATATATATATATATACATACACACACATTGTGCGATGGGTAAATTGTCGCTTTTATATTTTTTATTTCATGCAAGCACATTGTATGTTTTTGATTTTGTCAACTATACAGTATAGTATGGTTAGTTGGACACCCTGAAAAGGAGCACCATGACACAATTCACTCTGCCAGAAATTTGGAAACAGTCTGCAATATTACTTGGTATTCACACCAGAATCTCCTATACAAAACATTTCAGAGGATTTGGATATCAATCTGAGCTAGGGCAGAGGATTCAGAAAGAGTTGGATAATATATCCACTGAACATCATGTTTGAAGTGACCACTAGAGATGGTGACGTCATGCCTCCATTCATCTTCCTACAGAGCCTCAGGCTCAACATGGAGACCTACATCAAGTGCCCTGAGGAGGTAGTGCTGCCTTGGGTCAAGACGGTGGCTGACAATTTCTGCAACCACATCACCCCTTATGTCTGGCCACCTAACTCACCAGGCTGCAACACCCTTGATTATTATATGTGGGACACAGTTGAGTAAGAGACCAACAAAACTCCTTGTAACACCAAAGATGAACTGTAGCCAAGGATTATGGCAGCATTTACCAACTTAAACAAGTAGACCATCCAGAAGAGTTGCAGGAGATTCCAAAGTTGTCTGGATGCTGTGGTTGAAGCCAATGGTGATTTATTGAATACATTTACTCTTTAGTATTTCAGGATATTTATTTGTAAATTTGGTAAATATATCTGTTAAAATGTGATGTCAGTATTATTTTAATTTTTGTGTAATATAGAGGGTAATTTATTCATCGCACTCTGTATATATGGCCTGACAATTACATTTAGCATGAAGCAGTCTGTCACCTCTGGGTGTTGACTTTAATGTCCACATCATCTATATATATATATATATATATATATATATATATATACATACACACACACACACACACACATATATATATATATATATATATATATATATATCTGTTTACTCAAATATGCGTAACCATAAAAGATAACATTTGAACAAGATAAATTAACAATATTTTGGATTTTATCCATTTTCTAAAAATAAATTATCTTTGTTTACATTAGGATAAGATACAATGCAGATATGGATGTTTCTGGAATCAGCAGTGTGTGTGTTCAAAAGGCCCTGTTTGGGCTTTGTTTGACTGGAAGGCACATCAAATCGAATGACAGTTTCCCATAGGGGATGCAGGTTTGAATCCTGCTGAAGGATGCATATTTTTCTGACAAGTTTTCTTGAATATTTAGGCCAGTAGATATAGTTGGATAATAAACACAGTTTAATTAAAAAAAACTGAGCTTCTACTTAAATATGAGTACCCATCAAAAATAACGTTTAAACAAAATAAATTAAAAATAACAATATGTTTGATTTAACCCCATTTCCTACACACACCCACACACACAAAATCCAAAAATTGCCCTGTTCCCACAGCTACGGTTCTGCCTCTTTAGTGCAATAAGGAAGGTGCTACTGCAGAGTAGGAACCCACCAGAACCACACTCATGTCATAATTAAGAGAGAAGAACAGATACTACACCTGTTATTTGCAATGGGATATGGCACAAAGCTGGCTTAAATTGGGAAGCCCAAGCACATGCCTGATTACTGTAACCAGTCATGTTGGTGTCAATATTCCACCAAACCTCCCTCTTTGGTGCAGTAAGAGAGGTGCTGCCACAGGGATGGCATCCCTCATTTATTTGTGTTCTGTCCGAAGAAAAAAAAAAAACAATGAAAACGGCTTTTGTTTTTTTGTTTTTTTGTTTTTTTTTGCTCAAAGGTAATTACTTTTGATCCTAATCGAAAGGCCAGGTATCTTTTAGCAATCATGGTTTTGGTTAAGCACACATCTTTGATAAATAAAAAAAATGGAGAGGATTGACGAACAATACATCAGCATCCTCATGTGACTGCAATCATTTATGGAGTCTGTGAGAAGATCTTCATGGAAAGCCAGACCATGTGTCACATTGCTGTTTTTGTCCCCAGCTGCAGTCAGAGAGCATTGTTCCTAATTTATTTCAATTATGATAATGAAATTTAAATTATATAAAGGAACATATTATTTACTGGAATAATAGCATACTTTATTCTTTTTTCTTTTTTTTTCTTTTCTTTTGTTTTTCTTTTCTTTTGTTTTTTTTTTTTTTTTTTTTCTTTTTTTTTTCTTCTTTCTTTTTCTTTCTTTTTTCTTCTTTCTTTTTCTTTCTTTTTTCTTCTTTCTTTCTTTTTCTTTTTTTCTTCTTTCTTTTTCTTTCTTTCTTCTTTCTTTTTCTTTCTTTTTTCTTCTTTCTTTTTCTTTCTTTTTTCTTCTTTCTTTTTCTTTCTTTTTCTTTTCTTTTTTTTCTTTCTTTTCTTCTTTCTCTTTCTTTCTTCTTTCTCTTTTTCTTTCTTCTTTCTCTTTTTCTTTCCTCTTTCTTTTCTTCTTTCCTCTTTCTCTTCTTCTTTCCTCTTTCTCTTTTTCTTTCTCTTTCTTTTCTTCTTTCTCTTTTTCTTTTTTCTTTCTTTCTTCTTTCTCTTTCTTTCTTCTTTTTCTTTTTCTTTCTTCTTTTCTCTTTCTTCTTTCTTTTTCTTTCTTCTTTCTCTTTCTTTCTTCTTTCTCTTTCTTTCTTCTTTTCTCTTTCTTTCTTCTTTTCTCTTTCTTTCTTCTTTCTCTTTCTTTTTCTTCTCTTTCTTTCTTCTTTCTCTTTCTTTCTTCTTTCTCTTTCTTTCTTCTTTCTCTTTCTTTCTTCTTTCTCTTTCTTTCTTCTTTCTCTTTCTTTCTTCTTTCTCTTTCTTTCTTCTTTCTCTTTCTTTCTTCTTTCTCTTTCTTTCTTCTTTCTCTTTCTTTCTTCTTTCTCTTTCTTTTTTATTTCTTTTCTTTTTCGTTCTTTCTCTTTCTTTTTCTTTCTCTTTCTTTTTTCTTTCTCTTTTTTCTTTCTTCTTTCTCTTTCTTTCTTTTTTTCTTTCTTTCTTCTTTCTCTTTCTTTCTTTCTTTCTTTCTTCTTTCTCTTTCTTTCTTTCTTTCTTCTTTCTCTTTCTTTCTTTCTTTCTTTCTTCTTTCTCTTTCTTTCTTTCTTTCTTTCTTCTTTCTCTTTCTTTCTTCTTTCTCTTTCTTTCTTTCTTTTTTTCTTTCTCTTTTCTTTCTGAATCATATACTCAAATTTTAATAATTACATAATTTGTTTAATAAGTAAGCCTCATTTTCTTTTTTTTCTTTTCTTTTTCAGGTGAGCAAAAAAAACTTTTTCCTGCTTCCTTGGTAATGTACATACTGATATATTCTTAACTTCAGACATCACTTTTCAATTATGTTTAACTTCCTGTTCATTTTTTTCCCCTCCTTTGTCTTATATAATCATGTGTTCAAAGAAAAAAAAATACCCAGGCTAGTTGACGTCTATTTTGATTCTCAGTTCTGCATATACACTCATAGGTTATGCATGTCTAAAATAGAAACATTTTTATCAACATGTAATATTTAAATTTCTAAGCTCATAATTGCACATGTTTTTATCATAGCTTCCAGATTCCATAAAAAAAGCAAGTAAAATTTAGATGGAACTTTTTTCTTCTATGTGTTGTGTCGTGTCTCTTCAGGATATGGGCGATCATAGCTCTACATAATTTCCTCACTTTCATAGCTCTTAGCAGTTTTTGTCATTTTACTATCTTACACCTTGTTTTGTCATCCATTTGCATATACTTGTTAGGTAGGTTACTTGTTGCTTTCCTGTCACTCTTCCCTTCAATATGTCCTGTGAGTCAAATTTTCCAAGACTTTTGTGTTTCCATTTTTTTTTAAAAAACTTCCTCATTGTTTACATCCTTTGTGCATGGTATTCTCATCATCCTTCTGTAGGCATATTAATAAAAATAATAATTCATTTAAAAAAAATTCTGACATGAAAAGACAAGTTCTCAAAGTTGGCTTTTGATGCATCTCAAGTATTCACTTCATCTTTTTGCCTCAAGACTTTTCATTTGTTTCTTCTGGATATGGACGCTTATGACTCTCCACAACTTTTTAACATTTGTAGCTCATAGTGAGGTTTGTCTTTTTGCCATCCTTCCTACCCCCAATTCCACCATCTATTCAACACAAGCTCATCAGATAGGTGGCCCACTGCTTCCCCTGTTCATTTTGACTTTGCCCTGTGAGTGTCAAAGTCTCCATTCACTCCTTCCTCATTATGTTTCTCAGAAATACCTCTTTCTAATTCTTAGTATGTATTCTTTTAGTTACCATTTTCATTAAATCTTCCATGTTCCTTATACACTCCATGGTATTCTCAGCATCCTTTTGTAGAACCACATTTCTCTTGCCTCCAGTTTTCTCTTCATCTATAAGAAAACACTCCACTATTCACTGCCATATAGTGAATTCATATTATACTACAATTCAGTATTCTTCCCTTTGTTTCTAACAAAATTTTCACATTTCTTTATAGTTTTAGATTTTCGAACATATGCTATTTTAATGCAGCTATTTAAAAAAAAACAACTCTCCACACATTTTCAAAAATCATTTATTTTAAAATCTATTCACTGGTAATTATTTTAAAATCACATAAATATGACTAACATGCTCTGTAGTGTTTAGTGATATCAGTTTTTTATATATATATATATATATATATATATATATACTAAAATGATATTCAAAACATAAGTAGCAACATTTAATTTTGATAAGAATTTTTAAAAACATATTTTAATATTTCATTTTTATTATTTATTTTTAATTCAGATTTCAAGAATTACCTTATATAAGCAATGTTTTTGTCAAAGTTTTTTTTTTTATTCGTGATTCGTATAGAAAGAATTTATATCTGCTTTTTCAAAATTCAATCATAAATTAGAAATCCTACAGTATTCATGATGAGCATTGTGAAAATTTCTCAGTTAAACTGTAGAAAAGACAATATTTATAAATACAAATGACAATAGGAAAACTGTAGTTATTGCTGATGCGTTTCGTCCCATGTGGACTTTCTCCAAGAAAGTCCACATGGGACGAAACATGTTAGCAATAACTACAGTTTTCCTATTGTCATTTATATTTATAAATAAGCATTGTTATCATCAGATATTAGTTGAACTAAGCCAAAGATTATTTTATGAAATTACCTAAAGAATATAAAAACATTTTTGAAATGGTATGTTTTTCAAATGTGAAATTGTTATATTAGAATGACAGAGAAGAATACGTCTGACATAATTCTCTTTACTTAAATTTTTTTTTTTTTTTGTTCAGTTGAGTTTTAAGTATGAAATTTTATTAAATCAAAATTAAAATTTCTTTTTTCCCATAAAAATTCATATAACAATGACAATGAAAAAAATTTTCTTCTCAGACAGATTTTTCATGTGTTTTGATTTGTTTATAATTAGTTTTTATATATTTTTCTTGGTGTTTGTTTAAGAAAGCGTTCATCAAAAAGAATTTGCTTTCAGCTGAGTCAATAGACAAAAAAAAAATGATAATAAATTCCCATTGGTGCATAAAACATTAAGAATTGGTGTGTTTATACTTATCTACTAATATGTATAATGACTCAAATATATTCAACTGCAGTGTGTGTGTGTTTACATATATTAGTAAGATAATTTCTACTGTTGATCTTTTTGCCAAACTTTTGCCAGGTGAGACTTCTTTGAGTCATTCTAACAAAAAATTGGTAAAAAAAAAATTGTATGAAAGATGTGTGCTTAGTTAATTGCTATACATGTTTCCAAGGGAATGCAAATTTCTTGAAAAGAAAGATTAAGTAAAGAATATAAAGGTTTGTTTATTTTTTGCCTTTTCTTTAGGGATCTGGCTAATAATGGTTTTAGTGAGTGAAAAAGAAATATTTTCTCCAGCCTCTTGTAGAATGGTAATGCCATTGTCATAATAGGATGGTGTTGTTTATATAACCTTTGAAAACAACTAAAAACAGCACCTTTTCAATGCCGCCTTTTTTTCTCAAACACACATGAAGAAAAAGATTGTTCCTTTTTGTTGCTTTAGGATTACTAATTTACTCAACTGCCAAGATTTTGAACTCCTAGTCCTCTCTTCAAGTTAAGCAATGTTTTGCCTAGTTAGCAGAAAATGGGAAGCCTATTTCAAAATTCCTTATTTGACAAAGAAAACAAATAAATAAAAATTTCTTTCTCAGATTTCTTTGCAAGTTGAGCCTTTGAGTAGGCATCTAGATATGGAAAAATTTTTCACTTTTTATGTCACTCACTTTATGAACTTTTAAAATACAAAAACAAATACTGAATATATCTGAATATTTGCTTAAAGTTAAAGCCCAGTAATAAATTGGAGATCTGAGGCTAGCTTTGCATATTTTGTTGTTTTGTTAATATCATGCTCCTTCAGAATGTAGGCAATTATATCTCTCCAGATACCTTTTCTTTATTATCTATAAATTACCATAACTTCTTCAGAGAGATAGTGTAGTGGTTTGGTTTCCTGTTGCTTTCTCCACAGTTTGGAATTTAGAATTTTCTCTTTCTTAGACTGGTTGCCACATGGCTAGAGAACCCAGTCTACCCTGCTATTTAATCTATAGCTATAGAAGCTTATTTTATGCTAGGGTTTTTGCATACTATATTTTGTCAGTTTTTTTAAATTTTTTTATAGTTTTCTTGATTTTAAATATTTCGATTTGACAAGTTTAAGCCTATGAAAAGATTTGTAAATTTAGGCATTTCTTTAAAATGTTATGCTTTCACAGGCAATTGGTCACTAGCACACAATTGAGAAATATAGTGAGAGTTCGCCAGGTGCAGCTGCACAGCAACCATATAACCAGCAAGTGTAAAGAGGCATGATAAAGGGAAGGATGAAGAAAAGGACAGGGAATAGATCAAGGTATCTGGAGATGTTGATTGACATTGCATTTGAAAAAATAGGAGTTTATAGCTATCAAGGAAGGATGTAAGAGGAAGGGAGTTCTGCAGATGGGAAGTGTGAGACATGAAGCTATTGGAGTAGAAGAGATGGCTACATTTAATCATTTTGACAGTGAAAGGGTGGGACTGAGATGCCAACCTAGTAGCACATTTAAATTCATTCAGTTTGGGAACTAGCAAAAGCAGCTCGTCGGAGCAGTTATCATGAAAGTATTTGTAGAAAAGACAGAGGGAGGTGACAGCATGTCAGTGAGAGAGTGACTGTAAACAAGATGCCAGATCAGGGCCAACCACATTGCATATCTGTCTCTGGATTTTTTCGAGGACCTTAATATGAGCAGCAGGGGCTCCAGACCATATATGACAATAGTATTCCATGCAAGAGCGAATGGTTGATTTATAGATTTGAAGGATGGACTCTAGCAAAAAAAATTTTCTGGCGTGACACAGAGGACCAACTTTCCTTGTGGTAGATGAAGCTATTGATTCAATGTATTTCTTCCATCTCAGGTCAGCAGACAGTATAAGGCAGTTGCAGAGAGGTGCTCTTGTGCAATTGAGCATCAGACATTCTAATGGGAGGCAGGGAGGGTTCTCTGTGGTGGGTAATAGAGAGAAGTTTTGTTTTTGAGGCATTAAAGTTAACCAGCCATCTGTGGCCAGTCTGTTTATTTACAATAGATTTTAATAGCAGAGTAATGGATAATGGTTTGTTTTGAGGAATCGAAGACCCGAGTTCAAATTTCAGTTTGTTACATTCACTTACATGGAAATATCTTTGGAAAATGTATGAATCCATCTCTTTTCTCCCCAGCTAAGGATAAATAGTATGATAGACTGGGTCCTGTAGCCTCAAGTAGCAACTGGTCTAGAAGAAAGACAACTCTGAATTCAAAACACATCTATGGGTTAAATAGCCTCACCAACACAGGGTCATTCCTGCAACAGGAGTGAGAAGGCCCTGGATTTGGATATGGAGATTTTAATTTAATCTGGTTAATCGGGGCATCTGTTTAGTTAAGCCAAACTTTGAAACACAACAAATCATATACATTTGTCATAACTTCATTTACTTATCTGGGCCACCAAGCTATGTCACTGGAACTTTTTATTGGTTATTGTTAAATCGGCTTCAGTTAGGACTGCATCTACGGTATCTCGGGTGTAAATTGTTGTTGAGAGGATTGGTACAATTATGTGTGTCATTCAGTGCATGCAAAAATTCTAAAAATGCAACTTGCCAGTAAGCAGTCAAATATGTGTGCAGATTACAACATTATTTTATGCAAGAAATTAATGAAAGCAATTCATTATTATCACTCAACTAATTTTGGTCAGATATATGCAATTAAGAGACAAAGATAGGATGCACTCAATAAGCTCATCAGGCATCAAAGAACATTAAAGAATACCTTAGTAATTAATTATTCTTCTATGTACTGTGTCCCTTGAAGACATTGGCAATCATGGCACTCCAAAACTTCTTTTTGTTATCTTTTCCAAACCTTGTTCTGTCATCCATTTACTCAAGCAAGCTAGGTAGGTTATTCTTTGTTTTCATTTGTCCCTCTTGCCTTCAATCTATCCTGTGAGTATCACATTTTCCAAGCCCTCTTTACTCATTAAATAAGAAACTTCAACTCTCTCTTTCTGATGTTAAGTATAAGTGTCCCTTTTTCCATGTTTTTCTCTAAAACTTTGTTATTGCTCACATATTCAGTCTATGGTATTCTCAGCATCCTTCTGTAAATCTGCATTTCTGTTGCTTCAAGTCTCATTTTCATCTGTGAAGAGATTGCCCAGCATTCACTGCCATAGAGGAGGACTGATATTATATAACAGTCCAATACTCTTTTCTTTGCTTCTAATTAAATTTCCCTGTTCCTTAATACTGTGCTTAGACTTTGGAAGGCATCTTTCACTATCTTAATGCACCTTCAGATATCAATGTCATACTTTCCGTCCTATGTTAAAACACTTCCCAGATATTTAAATTCTTGTACTTGTTTGATTTTGGTTTCTCCAATTTGTAATTCACATTCCTTTTGCTGACAACCATAATTCCATAATATGAAAAAAATTTTTCAAGATTCCTTTCTCTAAAAATGTTAGAACTTTTTCATTTTGGTTTAGTAGTAAAAGTTTTATTTTTAACTAATTAAATAGGAAAAATAATTCATTTGATAACTACAATATAATTTATACTAAAACTGAAAATGCATTCATTTTCTTTTTTTTAAATAGTCTCTTTATTGTTTCATTTTTTTTTTTTATTTGATCCCTGTTGAGATCATGGCATCCACAAACCCATATCAAAGTTAATTTTGAAATCTGTAATCTTTTTCTATGGCTGTGTGGTATGTGTTTCACCAAAGTTACATATAGTTTTGAATTCCATGTTATCCTTCACTTAGACTGGAAACCAACCATGACTAGAGTCTGTTCTGCTGTTTAGCCTATAGCTGAAGGAGGAAGAGATGGGGTTATCCTTGTCCCAAGATTATTTTTCTGAAAGTGAATGTAAGAAACTGTAACAGAATTTGAATTTGGCTTGTCAATTTCTCTTTCTGAGCTGCTAACAATTATAGTAGCTCTACACTTTCACATAACCTGTGCTTGGACCGAATTGGTCTATTCGCATTGTGTCCCAATAAGGCAGAATCTACTGTATTTCTTAAATACTTGTAAAATCTAAAAATGTAAAATTAAACATTCGTTATTCTTTTACTGAAGCTTTCATCTTGGATTAAAGCACACCTAACTTCTACATTTTTTTTTACATATCCAACTTGAAACAAATCTGTTTAATTTGAGTCTATGATTTTTGTTATTTCTTCCTAATAGGCTTAACATATGTCTCTAAATAACCAGTGGGTGTGAAGGAAGACTAAGTTCATTTAGGAATTTTTTTTTTTTTATACTGACCTTGGTAGCTTATTTGACCATGGGATACAACTGCTGCTGCTGCTGATCTTAGCACCTTCTCCATGTTCTCCTGCCCCCAGTGCGCATATCCAACAGAGCACAGGTGGCAGCACGTGCAAGTCAGAGCTTCCTTAATCTTGCTTATATTTCTCCAGGTGGCATGACTAGTCTCCCATTCTTCCCACCCTATTTTTTGGCAGTGGGGTTGGGGTTGAGTGGAAAGATGAAAAAAGGAGAGAAAAATACTTCTGGCTGCCAAAGTTTCAGAATTGGTGAGTCGAGGAAAACCATTTCTACATGCCAAACATTATTCTTTCTTTTTTCTTTTCTTTTCCTTAATTTCTCACTCTCTGTATGCCCATCGACCTCTCCCAACCAACTTTCTGGACCTTCATCCTTTGTTACCACAACGATTAGTCTTGGAGTTTCTCAACTTAAAAAATATAAGCAATACAATTTCTCCCCAGTCCTGCCACAGTGGGGAAAAAAAAAGAATTATTTTGATTGTTTTGGGGAGAATTGCTAGCTTGTCTGTTTTTTTTTTTCTCCTTAATCAACTCTTGCCATTTCCTTGCTCATTCAAACCTCGGGGGCTTTCTTGAGGGAAATAGGGTGGCTATTTTTGGGATAAATTTATAATGTCTGGAGACTGTAGTCCTTAGGGGTCACAAGCACTTTAGTTTAGACTCACACAGATAATTGAAAATCCACATTAAAATCTTCACATAATTATTATTATTGTTTAAATAGTAGCTTACTAAATTTAGCCTAGAGTTGTGGAGCACTTATTGAGGATCAAATTCGTTACACTAGAAACTTGTCTGCAAAAGGAGAATGCTAACTCTTGCACTATAGTAAACACATTTTTATTACTAAAATCTCATTAGTTTATAATTTTTGCTAGGAAAGTCGGTTCATTGGTTCACTGCGTCATGCCAGACAATTTTTCTCAAGAGAATTCATCTTGTACATTTATAAATCTACCATTCCTCTATGCATTAAATATTCCTGCCATAGCTCATCTGTTGCTCCTATTATACATCTCAAGATTCTTGACAATATTCAAAGATGGGTCTGTGATGTAATTGATTCTGACCTGGCATCTCAACTTCACTCACTTTCTCACTGATGTGCCACAGCTTCCCTCTGTCTTTTCTACAAATATTTACATGGCAATTGTTCTGATGAACTTTCCTACTTGGTGCCTTGGGCTGCATTTCTGAATTTATGCATGCCACCAAATTTGCAACTAGGTCTCCCTGTTGTTAAACTAACAAAATACAACTATATGTTCTATTCTAATATTTTCTTTTCTTGTACACTTCACACCTGGAGAACCTTCAGATTTCTTGCATCCCTGCCACTTATAATCTTAAAAAATATAAACGAAACACTTAACGCCATCTTCTGTCTTCCTGAAACCTGTTCTTTTATTGTCCTTTCTCTTCACTAATGTCTTCTCATTCTCTTTCACTCCTAGAAACCTGTTGTGGCCTTGCTTGGGGTGAAATGTTTAAAAAAAAAAATGTTCTCTGAAAAATGTTGGGCTTTTTTGATTCCTTTCTTTCTTTTAAAATTTTATGTCTCTTAATGACAGATGATCATGGCTCTCCACAGACTCCTTTTTCTTTATTACCTGTAAATTGCCATGATTTATTGAGAAAGATAAATATTAATATACCTATTTAAAATCCCTTTCTCCCTTCCTAAATCCCTTTCTCCCCTCCTAAACACCATTCTTCTACCTTATTTCACTTTATATATTATCCAACTTGGCCATGGATCTAAACAATAATTCTTTCATCTTTTACTCCATCCTGAAGTCTAACGTCTTACGTAACTCCATAAATTCAATCCAATTGCACATTAAAGCCAAAATACAAAGAGAATAACTTGTGCTATTTTTCATCATAGTTGATCAGCTAAACATATATAAACAATCTTTATACAACTTTCTTTTTATACCATGTTCTTTCATGACATAGGTGGTCACGGGTCTCCACAGATTCCTTTTTCTTCATTATCTGTAAATTGATGTGGTGTATTTGGGAAACACAGTTTGGTATTTTTCTGTTGCTTTCTTTTTTGGGGAATTTAGAATAGACCTTCTAGACTAGGTGCAATCCAGGTTAGAGAGCCCTGTCTACTGTTTAATCCATAGTTGGGGAGAAGAAATGGATTCATGCTTTTCCAAGGGCATCAGTGTGAAAGGGAACAGAACAGACTTGATCTGAAATTTGAACTTGGCTTTCCAATTCCAATTTTTATGCTGATAACAGACTAGACACTTATCCTTTTCTTGCCTTACACACAAAAATGAATCAAACTTGTAAATTTCACTGATTTTTAACTTAAAATCTACTGTAATTTATTAAACTATTTTCATATGCTTTATATATAATTTTTTATATATTTTATTTATATATTGTATATGCATGGTATTTATTAGAAAGCACTCAATATCAGAGCTAACATATTTAGTTGTGATTGATGTGAGTTTGTAACCCTGGCTTTCACGCTATTTGCAATCGTCAGACAAATTCTTTTGTCTGATGCTCGCAAATAGCCTGAAACCCAGGGTCACAAAGTCACATCAATCCAACTATATATATATATATATATATGAATTAGGATCAAATATAGATCAAGTACAGATTAGAATCTGAAAAATTATAGTATAACGAACAAATAGGAAACATTTATCAATTTAACTTGTTTCACTTTCATGTAAGCTTCATCAGAAAATGAAATATGAAGAAGAAAAGAAAATTCAGCTATTTTTATTTTTGTGTTGTTTTTCATTGGTTAGGCAAACCTCAGGTGTGATATACATGCACTTATTAATTAATTATATTAATTACACATACAACTTGTTTCCAAGTCCTCCTCCTTTATTCAGTATTCAAGAAATTTTAACTTTCAGATTTTGAGATTTTTGGTGGTGGATGAGTGAGTTACCATTTCCTTTAAATACTCTTTGTTGCTTATACATTCCATGGAATTCTCAGTATCCTTCTGTAGAACCACATTTCTGCTGCCTCCAGTTTTCTCTTCATCTCTGGTTAGATTGTCCAAAATTCACTACTATACAAGAGGATTATTATTATTTATTTATTTCTTTTTTTATTTTATTTTATTTTATTTTTTTCTTACAGTGGTGTTTACCCTGTACAAGGCCCGGGGGCCACTGACTGTAGTGGGTTACAGAGTAAGAGTTTATGCAGGTGTTTAACCCTAGATTTGAACAAGATTGTTGTGATCAGGGAAGCAGCCTCTTGGGGAGTAGGTTCCATAAAGCAGTCATTCATGGGAAGAAGCTGTTTGAGTGGAACTTTGATATCACTAGGAGGATATGAAGGGAATGAGGATTGTTGGCTACAATGTGCATGGCATGATGGGTCTTAGCTGTGAAAATTAGCACTTGTGGAACAAAGGAGTGGTATCATATAGCAATTCAGGACTCTTTTCTTTATTTTCTAACAAAATTTTCCTGTTTCTTAATACTTTATTTACCTTTTGTAAGGCATCTTTTGCTAATCTGATGCATGTTCATATTTAAGTTTCACACTTTCCATTCTCTGTTAAACCACTTCTCAGATGTTAAAACTTCTGTACTTGTTTGATGTTGACATTACCATTTTTGTTTCCTGTCAACAACGATACTTTCAGTCTTCTAATCTTTTTTTCTTGCTTTCCTTTATTATCTTGTCTAGGAAGTCCTGTAGTTTTCTTTCTATGACATTAACACAGTGTCAACTACATATCTTACATTGGTAAGGTTATGCCTCAACCAATAATTCCAGGTAGGGTCTCCAGCTCTCTTAGGATACCCTTCCTGTAGCAGTTGAACAAATCTGGAGAGAAGGCATACCTTTGTCTTCAACCCTTTTTTATTTTAGTGTACCTACTCAATTTATGTTCATTCTGCATGCATGCTGTTCACTCCCAGTTCTGTATTGTTCTAACATTTCCGAAGAATTCTAGTTTCCCTAAGACATTCAAATAGATCCTTGTGTCATAACTGGTCAAATGCTTTTGCACAAATTTAAACAATGTTTTCCTTGTTTTTGATAAACTATTTCTTTGCAAATTTTATTATTTCTTAGATGAAAAAATTGATTTTACATTATGCAATACATTCTACTTGATATTAAAACTTTAGTTACGTCATTAGTGCAAAATCCTTAGAAATTTGCTCACCCAATAAAAGACAATAAAAGACCTTAATTTTAACTTTTTTCAAACTCTATATATGATAAAACTATAAACTGATAGGAGTTTTAAAAAAAAAAGTTTCTTAAAGGGAGATAACCTTTTTTTTTTTTACTATGTCAATACTTTGGCATTGTTGCATTTTTAAATAGCATTCAAATGTATTTCATTCGACTTTGAGTATTTCTCTCAAACAAATGTTTAGAATAGACGCCTGAAAGCTTCCTTCTCAACTATCTTTTTGCATTTTTTTTTTATATATATTTTACGATTTTTTTTTTCTCATTTTTCAGATATTATTTTTTTTCTTTATATTTCCTTCATCTTTTCTAAATATGAATTGAGTTTCTCACTGAGGACCCATCATTGGGGTAAATGAAATGTGTGCTACTTAACTGCAAAACTACTTGACGTTCTTCTGTTTGCTGGCCGATTACCATGCATGCCCTCCCAATTTGGGATTTGCTCATATGACAACTTGAATTTTACATTTGGCAACAAATAATGCAGGGAAAAAAACTAATATCATCAACTCAAGTATTGATTTGCTTTTCTTCCTAGTTTGTTCCCTGTCGTCCATAAATATATATATATATATATATATATATATATATAATTATTTTTTCTGAATCATTTGTGACTTTTGGCTGATTTTTCTTAGCCGGCCCAATGAATACAATGCTTTGTAAAGATGCCTTTTTAAGGGAGATATTTGGCAATACATAGTGGATTGTAAAGCTCAGAGGTAAACTTATAACTCTCTCTCTCCCCTTTTCAATCTGTCATTCTTCAGTCTCTTGTTTTTATTTTCAAAATTCTCTCTTTTATTATCTTTCTTCAGGTTTTTTTTTTTTTTTGGTCATTTCATTGCTTTATTTTCCTTCACCCCCTCTCTATGATCCATGTTTCTTCATCTTGCTCTCTTTTTCTCTCATCGCATGGTTACTCACTTTCTATTTTGGTTTTTACCTTTCATAGTTCCTGTCTTTTTTTTTTTTCTCTCATAAAATCTCTAATCTTTATATATTGTTGTTTTTCTTTTGTTGCCTTCTTCTTCTCACTTCTTTGTCTCAACCTCTCTTTCTCCTTTCTTAAGCCTTTCCTTCTTTCTTGTGCATGCAGCACATTTCCTTTTCTTAGTTGCTCTTTCTTTCTCAGTCATTTTCACTGTCTTTCCTCAATCTCTCAACAATATTCTCTTTTCTTCCTCAGTGCCATAAATTATCTAAGCACAAACATTAGCTGATATTAATTCAATTACATACATTTTTGATAATTATATCTTAAAAATAAGTAAAGTTACAAGAACCTTCATACATTAGATGCCTTTGTATATTGTACATTCATACATATATGCTTGCACATGGGAATGAGATATATATATATATATATATAAAATCATATTGATAATGGTAGTGTGCATGTAAATGTATCATGCATAAGAATGTAGAAGTGTACTGAAATTTGTGGAATTGTATAAATCTATAACCTAATGATGAAAATAAGCATTTACACAGCAAATATTTCCAACATAATCTCCTTTGCAAATGCGCTTTATTGTGGTGAATAGTAACTATATAGATCAAACTTTATATAATGAAAGTTTTAGATCAATATTCAGGTAACAACTCCATGTCAAGTTGTATCATAATTGATGCACCCATATGCAAACACACACACACACACACACACACACACACACACACAATGGTTAACCGAAGCCTTGTGAGTGAAATTGGGTAGATCGAACTCTTGAGGGCCATAAATAGCTGTGCTAGCACAAAGCCACAAGTCATAGTGGTTGAGGGCTTGAGCATGCTGGGCTTGTTCAAACTGTTGATCACCCTAGATAGCATGATCTCTCCCAGAAACTGTAACTATGGTCTGCTCAGCATAGTTGCAGCATAAACCACAGGTTGGCGCTGTGGGTGCTGAACAAACACAAATAGGCCTGAGCAAGTGTCTGCAATAGGGATTGGCTAGCCATCCTAGTAAGATGGGTATCCTTGAATATGAATGGCCAGCTATGACATATATATATATATATATATATATATATAGTGTGTGTGTGAAAATCAATATCTGCATATTTTGTACAATTCTCATAAAGATATAGGACATGTATGTATGTATGTATCTCTCTCTTTCACTCTCTCTCTCATTTATATATATATATATATATATATATATATGTGATGAGAGAGACATAGATGTATACATCACACATAAGAGTCAATAAATCTGTAAATATCTGCTTTTATATTATATTTTTTATCTCATTCTTGTGTTTGTGTGCTCTACCTGTACACATGATTCCACACGATATTATGTCGGCCTGTCTGTCTCTTGGAATATATATTAAACATGAATAGATAATCGTTGTTTAGAGTTATTGAAATGGTTTATTAAAAATGACAAAAATGGACTTAAAAAAAAAAAAAAAAACTGCTATCTATTCAGAATATTTTCCTGAAAAACACCTCAATGCATTTCAAATGTTTTTTCTTTTTATTTCCATCTTCAATAAGCAACAGTGTCAAAAAAGCTTATTTTGATGATTTTACTTAGCCTTAAACACTAGAGAATAAAAGAAAAGGCTGAAAGTATAAAAAAAAGAAATATATTGCTAATATAAAACCTTATAAAGAAATGGCTGCTATATAGAAGTGTGGTATTTGTATTATTTTCTTTTAAGGTAAGAAATCCTTTTAATAAATGATTTTAAAAAATAGCATTCCTGATATTTTAACATTTTAATTATTGTTTCAGTTTCAGTGTTATTTTCAGTGTTTTCATTCAGCCTTGAATGTTATTTTATTTATTTTTTAATCTTTTCACCCCAAGCAAGACAATAAAGCCACTAAGATGCAAGTGTTACTGAGTGTGAGAGAATATGAGAAAAAGAAAAGATTAAGGAGAGAGAACAACAAAATAACAGGAATTAAGAAGACAAATTAACGATTGACAGTGCATTTAAATTTTTGAAAATCAAAGTTGACTAGAAAGCAAGAAGTGCAAGAGAAGAAACTGTTACCATAGAACTTATGGTTACATCGAGCCATTTCAAATGTCATCTAACTGCCAATCTAGTACTGCATTTAAATCTGTAATGTCAAAGTACCAAAGAGGAAAGCTCATCAGAACAATTACCATGAAAATATTTATAGAAACAGCAGAGGAAGGCTATGTTACAGTGATTGGAAAGTAACTGAAGCTGAGTTGCCAGGTCAGGACCAATAACATCCCAGATTTTATTTGTATTTTATCAAGAATCTCTAAATTATATAGCAGAAGCACCAGCCCAGATGTGAATGATAATGCCTCAAATTCAGTGAAGAGAGGAGGGATAGAAGACTTACTCTTATCTGATACACTGTTTCAGAGCTGCCAGTAGTCAGGAGAACCAAACTTTTTACAGGCTATACAATGCCTCATTCTATCAGTGAACAAAGAATATTACAGGCAAACACAAAGAGGGATCTATTGTGATCAAAACTATCACATTGTTACAGGTGGAAAAAGTGATTCCTGTGGGTTATAGCAACTGAAAAGGCAGGTGTGAACCAAAGAGAAGATTGTGGTTTCACCTGGTATTTCCAAGAATGCAGAAAAGCATTGATCATGGCTTTTATCCAAGGAGAAACCTTAGTGGCACTATTCTCAATAAGAAGGATAAAAATTTAACTCTAAGTGATATTTATCTTGCTTTTTCTCTTATGCTGTGTCTTCAACTGGCAACTTTCCTTCTCAACTTGAAGCATTCAGTTTATATTTAAAAAAAGTGAAAAAAATACATAAATGAAAGAAAAGAAATCAAGCAACCTTCATATACAAACAGTGATGATGAGAATCTAAATTTCCAAGTCATTTAAATTGACAATTTTATTAGCCCTACTTTTTCTTGCTACATTTTTTTTTTTTTTTTTTTTTTTTTAAGCATTTCCCTAACAACAAGCGGGGAAGCCACAAGCATGAATGGGGTTATAGAGGATTTGGAGCGAGAGCAGATATGAATGATAGAAGAAAGGATGTGGAGAAGGATAGTGGATAGATCAAGGCAACTGGAGATGTTGATTGACATTACATTTGAATAGTTGGAGATTATAGCTGTCAGGGAAACAGGAATAGGGAAGGGAGTTTCACAGGCAAGAGGTTCGAGATATGAAGCTATTGGAGTAGAAGAGGCAGCTACATTTAACAGTTTCAACAGTGAAAGGGTGAGAGCAGGTTGCCAACTTGAATTTGCGAAGTCTAGGAACCAGCGAAAGCAGCTCATTGGAGCAATTACCATAAAAGTATTTGTAAAAAAAGATAGAGAGAGGCAACGGCACATCTGTGAGAGAGCGACTGCAGACAAGATGCTAGATCAGGGCCAATTATATTGCATATCCATCTCTGGATCTTATCAAGAACCCCGAGGCAAACATTAGGGGCTTAACACCTTTTCATTACAATTTTTTTAGAATAAACAGGTTGACTTGCTTTTAAAAACATGACTGAAGATCAGAAACATTAATTTGGAAAACACTTGGGGTCAGATTATCCTTTAGGCTAGTATAGGCTGCAATCTAGGATCCCCCAAGCTTTTTTAAGCAATGATTTTAATTTTCTAGATGTTATAATTTCTAACTAGTTTCATAAACAGAAATGATATCAATAACACTCATTTATTTGACTTTGCAGGAAGGAAAACAAAGGAAAATAATGTTTTAGTTGTGTCATTATGTTTCAAGTAGATAACATGTTTGATTTTAGTTCAGAATATTTAAGTTTTAGAACTTCTTTATAAAGCACTGATTTAAATTTTCTAGATGTTACAACTTCTAAATAGTAGCATAAACTGAAATAATATCAATATGACAAACTCATATTTTATTATAATGCTGGTTGTAAAAAATCTTTTGTTAAATTTTCATTTTAACACCTGAGCTTCATTTACTGCTGAACTATTTTCTTTCAGAAATTAGTACAATGTTTCCCGTAAAAAGCAATTTTTTTTTTTTTTTTTTTTTTTTTTTTGTGTACTTAATTTAAGAATAAAGTTAACTTTGAAATATATGTAAACATCGACAAATAAAAGAATAACAAAAGAAAAAAAACACCTAACCCTAATTTGAAAGTTAACTTTATTCTTTAAAAAAAAAAAATAACCCAAAAAAAAAAACACCTAACCCTAATTTGAAAGTTAACTACAAGGAACTACTGTGAAGGGAGTAAATAGGCCCAAATTGTATATGTCCACCGACATAATTCAGCACTTAATTACTTATCAATAAGCTGCTAATGACCGACAAAAGACCAGGAAAAAGTCCGATTTTTTTCGGGTTGTTAACATCCAAAAAGGTAGGTTTCTTTAATATCTAATTGTTGATTTGAGTTCAGCATATACATTTGCACAGAAATAAGACTATTTGGGAAAAATTTGAAGGGATATTAGCGCTCTGGTATTAAAATGAAAATTTACCAATCTTTTTTTATTACAGTTATATTGAAATATGTGCTAATTTGGTTTACAATAAATAGTAAAATAATGGTATTTCTTAAAGAATATTTTATTGACAAACAAAAGATACTTATTCTAGTTTATTTAAAGAATTTGCGATAAGTTTACTTCAAGCTATATGAATGTTGCTATAATATATAATGAGTAAAAAATATTCAAGTCGAGGACATGCAAGTGTGGCTCTGTCTAAAGTATACCCCATAATTTCATTAGCCTAGGGGCTCCAAAAGGTCATAATTCATACACTGGATTTTATTTGCATGAAATGTTTCTAAAACTCAGCAACTGTCTAAATAAAGAACAAAGTAACCATAACTGATATTTAGATTTTTTGTAGATAAAAAATAGGTTTTAATTGGGGGCATATTTCATTGGACTACTCAACTGCAGTTTATCCACCAACATGATTTAAAAAAAAAAAAAAAAAAAACTAATTTTATTGGTCTTGTGACTCCATAACTAAATAAATACAGGGTGTGGCTGAAATTACTTTCCAGAAATATCTTCCATGTAATGGTATGAAATTAGTGGCAATAGTGTCTTCATCTAGCTAATGTCTTTCCATTATGTGGGAAGTATTTCTGCCATCCACTGTACTTTAGATTAAGAAAAATGTTCTTGATGGTTTGTAGTTCACATATTTAAAAAGTAAAACTAAACTGTAAATGTTGTTGCAGTAAAGGCTTCGGTCATTAAACTTATCATAACAGAAAAAGTTCTCTACTGCCTTAACTTAAGGAATTAGTTAGATCTAGTGACAGGACCCAAAGAGTGCGAGTTCAATACCTGGTTAAGGTGGTTGAGAACTTGGAAAGGTGAATTAACTCCAAATAATAACTGCTAACTGACATCCATTAGACATGGCATGTGAAACTAGAACAGCCTACCTGCTTCAAGTGGCCCAAATCTCAGTGAAATATATATTGATCCAGTTACGACATGTGGTGCTCAGTTTTTTTTCCTCTTACCAGCCGGGTGATATGGTTCCAAAAGATCTCACTTGATTTTAGATTGATTTGCACCTTACCATTCACTGAGTTGTCATTTTTCCATCATGCAGCACCAGTTTACTTGTGACAGAATATGCTCAAATGCTTCTGAGACCTCAATGAACTCCGTCATTGATTTTCCACATACTTATATATATATATATATATATGTGTGTGTGTGTGTTTGTGTGTGTAAAAATTTCTAAAAGAGTATATCTGTAATGAAACAATAAGAATAAAGACCAAAGGCAAACTTCTGTTAGCCTCAGTGGACAAGACGTGTTGGCTAAGATAAGTTTCCCTTTCATCTTTATTCACATGTATAATCAATAAATAAAGGAAAATAAAGACTGTTAAAATTTGATTTCAAAGTAGACATTTTCTTTAATATTTACGATACATGTATATACACATACATATTCAGGTATGTAATTATTTAAAATTAACTCTATTTTCTTAAGGGAAGAATATTCAGTATTTGAAATAGAGCAGATATAAACAGTATGAAAATCAACACTTCATGTTGATTTTTAGTTTTACAGCTTAAGCAATAATCAGAACATGATTTTATGATTGCTTCAGGCATGAAACTACCAGTTACCATGCATTGTTGATTTCTATGTCCACACTGATATATATACACACTAGCAGTATAACCCATCTTTGACTGGGTCTTTCATCACTGGGAATTTTTGCTGTTCAATTGGAGCAGTTTAAGTTTAAAGTCAGCAAACCCAAAAATCAATATTAGTAACAACAATTGGGTTCAACTGAGGTACGTACCCAAACAGGGAGTTAACAATTTGAATGGGGGGAGGTGTGCCCCTGTAAAGAGAACTGTATAAAAATAAATAATATTATTGTAATAATTGAAACTATTTATTTTTATTAAAGTTTTTATGAAAGATATATATTCAAGAACAGATAGTAAATAGTAAAACGTTGCTGAGAGTTATAATAAACAAGAAGTAGTGGAGAGCCATTGTCGCCAACAATTTGGGCTCAAAACTAGCACTGAAGAATTATCTATCAAACAAAAAAATTCATTGAAATCAAATGAAAACTGTGGAAACACATAAACAACATCCGATCACACACACATTGAGAATTATAGATATAGATATATATTTTCTTAAGAAATAATGGATTTTATTTATAATCCAAGATTATTTTTTATTACTTTAAATAATATTTTTAGTCAGTACAGATATTTGAATAGACATCCCTTTTTCCTTTTTTTTTTTTTTTTTTTTTTTTTTTTTAAACTGGGTAAATTTATATCTACCAGCCTGTGCATTCAAGAATCTTAAAGAAAATATGCATTCTGATTAGGTTCAAATGTGTGTCCCTTGTAGTGGAAACTACTACTAAGCGCAGTTCACCACTCAACCATGGAAGACTTTCACACTACTCATGTCATGGAGGTCTTTTACAGTCCAGCAAAGTTCAGTTACCCTATTTTGTTTGAGTCTCTCAAAGCCAGTCTTTGCTAACATTTAAAGTAATAAGACACATACAACACACTTGAAAGCTGCTGAAAAGTTCTCATACTGTTTTGGTAAAATACTGATTTTGGGAGGAGGGCTAGCACTTTCTTCTGTAGCTGCAGTTGTGAATGGTATAAATGAAAGTTTGTCTCCTCATTTTGGATGGATTCTGGTCAGACATGACAGTATCAGATTCAAGGCTAGTGACATAGCCCTTTAGGGTTGGTTACATAAGCAAAGTAATTAATTCTCTTATTTTTCCTAAATCAAAAGATCTGCAATGCTTTGGAAGAGACTACTTCCAGCTGCAAAAAAATGACAGACGTCAAATAAAAAAATAAATGTTTAGGGTATCACCGTGATCTGCATATTTTAAACCAAAATTTACCAAACTAAAAACTTGTTGCCATGCTTCCTACCATTTTTCTTTGGATATCACATCACATGGCAGCTGTGGTGAGAAACCAGGGGCAAATTCATTTGTTTCTCTTTGCAAGTTTCTTTTTCTAAAACGTTTAAGGGTAGTGGGTGTCCTTTTCATTCTTATAGGACCTGTCAGGTTTCCCCTAAATTCTCTGTTGCCTTTTGCTTACCTTCTGTCAAATTGTCTTTATCCTGAGCTCTTGGCGACTTGTGCAGCCTAGTTAGTAACCTGCTGAGAACCTGCAGCGGTGATCCTTGTTATAAATCAGGTATCAGCTACACATTACCCAGGCAAAAGAATTTATTCTGTTTTACACTAGTGTGATCATAAGGAACCAGCTGGTGACCAGACTTTCTTTAAACCTTATACGTATTCAACACAACAGCATTTTATTTCTTCTTTTTTCTTTTCAACATATCCTTTCTTATTTTCTCTTTTTCCTTCTTTTCATTTTCTGCCTCTGTCTCACTCCTGTGTCCAATTATCTACCTCTTTAATGTCTTTTTTCTTACAATTTCTCCTGTCTTCCTTCCTAACTTTCTTTCCTTACTTTTAATATATTTCTATAGACTTTTTCTTATTCTTTTTCCTTTTTCTTTTATTCTTTTTCCTTTTCCTTTTTCTTTTATTCTTTTTCCTTTTCCTTTTTCTTTTATTCTTTTTCCTTTTCCTTTTTCTTTTATTCTTTTTCCTTTTCCTTTTTCTTTTATTCTTTTTCCTTTTCCTTTTTCTTTTATTCTTTTTCCTTTTCCTTTTTCTTTTATTCTTTTTCCTTTTCCTTTTTCTTTTATTCTTTTTCCTTTTTCCTTTTTCTTTTATTCTTTTTCCTTTCCTTTTTTTTTTATTTTTTCTTTTTCCTTTTCCTTTTATTCTTTTTCCTTTTCCTTTTATTCTTTTTCCTTTTCCTTTTATTCTTTTTCCTTTTCCTTTTCCTTTTTCTTTTATTCTTTTTCCTTTTCCTTTTTCTCTTTTTCTTTTATTCTTTTTCTTTTATTCTTTTTCTTTTATTCTTTTTCTTTTATTCCTTTTCTTTTATTCCTTTTCCTTTTTCTTTTATTTCTTTTTCCTTTTTCTTTTATTTCTTTTTCCTTTTCTTTTTTCTATTCTTTTTTTTCTCTCACTCTTTGCCATTTATTTTTCTCTCATTCTTCTTCCTTTTTTTCATTGTCTCTAATTTCTTCATTTACCTTTTTCTTTCCTTTCTTTTTATGGCTCATGTTCATGTATTCTTTCATTTCTTTCTATAAATCTTTTCTTCCTTGATTCATTCATTTGAATTTTTTCTTTTTTTTCCTTATTTTTTGTTCTTTTATTATTTTTCTTCTTTATGCAGTATTTGTCATCTTCCTTTAGAAACATTTCTTCCTAATTTTTAAAAAATCTTTCCTTATTTTTCATTTCCTTTTCTTCTTCCTTTTTTTTTAATACTCATATCACATTGTCTTCTCTTTTTATATTAATTTTATTCTTCTTCACTGCCTCTCTTATTCTTTCCACTATATCTGCCCAAAGCCTAAAATAACTTATCAGTTTTTCCAGAAAGAAATATAGTCTGAAAATAAAGACTATATTTTGAAACTTTTTCCTTTTTCTTATTCTTTTTCCTTTTTCTTTTATTCTTTTTTTAATTCAAAGCTTTTAATCTCAGTTTGATTTCTCTTTCATGGCATCTATTTAAAGACTCCATCCCAAGCATCTAATTTGTCAATATTTTGTCAAATGATTCTTGGAAACAAAATACATCCCACAATTAACACCCATCATCTCTATACTCTGCCTCAACAACAAATAATAGAATATAAGGTATTTTCATAAAGAAAATAACGTTCAAAGAATTCTTTTCTAGTTCTTGATGTTATCGGCATGGGGAAATTGTTCCTATGTGTGTCACCATTGGAAAGTGCCTAAAAAAAACCTTACCACAGATTAACCCAAGCCTTGTGATTGATATTGAGATAAATGGTTGTACTCGTATAAAGTAACAAGTCATTTGACCAAGTGTTTAAGTGTACTGGCCTTGTTCAAACTGTTGTTTATGCCAAATTATCTGCTCACTGTCAAAAACTGTAACTGAGGTCTGCTCAGCATAGTTTCAGTATAAACCATAGATGGGCTCTG
>CAHIKZ030000646.1:2392500-2430000 GCA_903632075.3 Acanthosepion pharaonis
TAATGAAAAAGGATTATTTTTGTTTGTCTTAAAGAAATTTATGGTCTCTCACACACACACATATATATATATATACATACATACACACACACAGAGGGTTTGATGGGTAAATTGTCGTCATTTTATCTTTTTAATTTTGCACATGCATGTTGTATAGTAGGGTCAGTTGGGCATCATTTGTAAGAAAAAGAGCACCATGACACAATACACTATGCCAGAAAATTTGGAAATGGCATGCTGTACTGCTTGGGATTCACACCAGAAGCTCCAATACAAATATTTCAGAGTGTTTGGATGTCAATCTGAGAACAGTGCAGAGGATTCAGAAAGAGTTGGATGAGTCTAATGATGATTATGAAGGTACAGCAGCTCGGAAAACTCACTCTGATCATTTTGATAAGAAAAGAACTCCCAACTTTGTTGGTGTAGGCATCATACTCAACATGGAGGCCTACATCAAGTGCCTTGAGAAAGGAGTGCTGCCATGGCTCAAAAGGGTTGCTGTGGGAAGACTCTATGTCTAGCAACAGGAATCTGCACCATGCCACACAAACTGGAGAACCCAATCATGGCTGTGAGACAATTTCTGCAAACGCATCACCCCTTACATCTGGCTACCTAACTTCTCAGGCTGCATTTGATTATTATATGTGAGACACAGTTGAGCAAAAGACCAACAAAACTTCTTGTAACACCAAAGATGAACTGAAGGCAAAGATTATGACAGCATTCACCAACTGAAGCAAGGAGACCATCCAGAAGAGTTGCAGGAGATTCTGAAGTCATCTGGAAGCCGTGGTTGGAGCCAATGGTGATTTTATTGAATAAATTTACTCTTTAGTATTTCAAGATGTTTTTGGGTAATTTTGCTAAATATATATGTTAAAATAATATGTCAGTGTTATTTTCATTTTTTGTGTAATTTAGACGACAATTTATCTATCGCATTCTGTATATCTATTCCTGTAAACGTTAATTTTAGTGGGTACACATATTTGAGTTGTTATTCCTGCTTTTTTTATTTTATTAAACAGTGAAATTAATAACAACCGGCCTAGAACAAGAAATTCTATTAAAGAAAGAATTGTGCCTTACAACAGGTTTCTCACCTATATCACTTTCCCATAATGCTTCTATAACTGGAACATGCCACTACCAGTTTAGCAATGGGAGGTTAACTTAATAGCTGGTAACAGCCTGTTTTAGCTATATGAGTAGTTTCTTATGTGCCATGTCCCTTCAGGACGTGGGCAATCATTGTTCTCTACATTTTCCTGTCCTTAGTAGCTCTTAGTAAAGTTTTTTTTTTTTTTTGCTAACTCTCCTAATCCCTGTTCTGTCAACCATTTACACAAACTTATCAGTTAGGTTACATGCTGTTTTCCTCTGTCCCTTTTGTTTTCAGCATATCCTCTGAGTTTCAAATTTTCTAAGCCTTCTTTCCTCATTATGTATCCCAGAAACTTTAACTGTTTTTTTTTTCTGATTCTAAGTGCCCTTTTTGTTTCTGTTTTCTCTAAAACTTCATCATTACTCACATGTTCAGTCCATAGTATTCTCAGCATCCTTCTGTAGAACTACATTTCTCCTGGTGGAAAAAGGGTTACAGGTTCAATTCTTGTTGGGTGGCACAACTAACATTTGTAGTAATAAGAAGTCTTGTCAAATTAAAAAAAAAATCAGTTCAGAAATATATATCTGTATGTGACAACAGATCCAGAAGCTGTTTTAATCATATAACACCAGATAATCTTGCTAGTGTTGATTTTATTTATTTTTTTTAGCTTGGCTCATAACCTAAAACACCAGCATATACTCTTAGTGAAATGGGTATAATTATGTTTTGAAATTGATATATATTTCTTCTGCATTGATTACTCCCATACCCAAAAGGATATACAATGATCTGCCAGAATCAATCGGAAAATGTGTGGAACTGAGATTGAACCAACACCGCCATTCCACCCTTGCTGCATTTCCCTGCGCAGACAAAGTGGCTTATGCATCTTTGGTGACAGACTAATTCTCTATTCAGATCCACAAGGTTCTTTTGTCTTACCCCACCATCCCCCTTCCTACTACCACCACCACCAACTCAAGTTTTCATGCTTCCCTTTCCTCCATCTCCACACATCCCCCTCCACACACAAAATGTGGATCAATTTCACATTCTGTGAACAAGGGAAAAATGAGCTGGATGCTGAGTACTAAGATGAATTGACAGAACGATAATGTTCATTTCACTGTTTATGGGTGTTGGGTGTGGGGGATACTCAGGGATGAATGGTGGAGGAAAGAGATTCAACATGATATAATTAGCCCTGAGGAAAAATCTAAGAAAGAAATGCGTGTCTTTCTTTTTAGTCTGGCATCTCTGTGCTTGGACAGTTTTGTTTATCATGTATCAAGTGTAATGATGTGTTTGTCTGGTTACTATTTCTTCTCAAGGAATTGAGGTTCTTGGAGAGAATGTCTACTGTTTGTGGCAAATGCAAGGAGAGGCTAAAAATTCTTACAAACTACCCAATATAAAACATTTCATGCAATCTAAGAAACAAATATTTATATATTGTTACTCTCTATCTATTGATATATGTGTGTTCATGTTTAATCCTATTCAACATATCCAGGATCTACTAGTTTGATTTGATCTTGCTGTTTGTCTAAATATATCATTCCAATATTATACAAGTTTGTTTTTTTAACTTGTTTATCCACATTCTCCTCTGATTTTCGTAATGTAATATCAAACATGAATAACAGTCACTTTGGTCTTACTAGTTGTTTATGCAAGTTTTGTTATACACTAAGAAAAACACTAAGTTTTTTTAATTTATTTTTTTCCATATTTTGGCCAATTTTTTTCTGATTTCAGGTAAATATTTAATTATAAATTGTTCAATGTCTGAGTATGTTTGGATTTCATTCCGCACCAATTCAAATAGAAGGTTTGGAAGGAAATACCCCCCAGCCATCAATACTGGTAAGAGCAATAACAGTTACTGGACTCGTGAAACATATTTTCCTAAAAAAAAAAGAAGTGTTTTAAGAGAAAGATTTTATAAATTTTAATCTAAAATAGTACTGGCTACTTGGTCAATGAATGCTGAATGTTTCTTTATAGGGAAACGGCTAATATTATCATTACTATAAGCCATTATCTAAATTTTTTTTTTTCTTGTTCCATCCCAGTTTCAATATCTTCAGATATCAGTTTTTTTTTTGTTTTTTTTTTCTCATTGTGAAGACTCCAATATTTAAAAATGATGAAGTGGACTTTGCACAAAGAAAACTTCTTTGATAAATGGTTGTTAATAACCAAATTAGACAATTTATGTTTAAATATGTGCCAGAAATCAAGAAAATAGTCTGAAATAAATTTCAAAAAAATCACTAACGGAGAACTTTCAATAGTTTTTAACTAAATTTGTATAAATTAAAAATTTCTGTCCAAATACACTCACTTCTAAGTGTTTATGTAATTTTTCATATCATGGGTAGAATTTAGAGAAAATATTTTGGCAGTAAAGAAAAGTTGAAGTAATAATTATGAGATTTATTGCTGCATCCTGGTTCAACTGTTTTATGACAAGTGTTTTTATGAATGCAATAATCATGCAGGAAAAACAAAGCTGCAGTCAGATTTGTAAACATTTTAATGTTACATTAAGAAGTGACAATTTGCAAATGTATGAATCAAATGACCAGGTGAATATGGCAGTGATAATTTTCATCGCAACTTTGATTTGGAAGTGTTTCTTCACAATGTATTCTAAATCCCTGGTGAGAATATTTAACAGTATTCTGGTGAAATTTATTCGAAAGAAATCTTAATGCAAATGTGTATTCTGTCACCAAAAGCCTGAGGTTGACAAGAAAGTGGGTTTGGGCACTGCTGAACTAGGGAAGGGCTGTGAAAGGGTTCAGATTTTGCTCTGAGTAGATTGATTGGTGAATGGGAACATCTTATCATTTTCTGGTCTTCAGTCTCTTGCATCCATTCCAGACACTAGACCTAGGTATGACGATTAACTACATCCTGTAGCAAGGCCTCTGATTGAGAGATTGAAAGCTTTTTGGTATGGAGCATGGAACCACATTGTAATTGCTGCTGCTTCCAGATCCACCCTGATCTGAGGTAGTAGCACATGTTAGGGTCCCAGCTATGGGAAAATAGTGTTTTGATTTTTGTCTGATGGTTCACTAAGAAAGTATAAAAATACATTATGGTAAAACTACCAGCAATATATTTATAAGGAAATTGACCAGTAGTAATACATTTTTATAACAAAATAACAATCAATACAGCATTAAAATATAAAAATACACTTTTATAGTAAAATTACCAGAAATACATTTTATCATCTACAAGCATATGCTTTCCCTGAAAGTATAAAATTGTGTACAAAATATCTGGAATTGAATCCATGAAATCATATACAACATATTTAAATTTCAGCATTAAATAACCCATATATTGATATGTCACTAAAGAAAAACAACCAACGAATCATTCCACACACATTTTAACCATTTCATGCTGAATTTTCTTACAGAATCTTCTGTCTGTCTATATGTTTGTTTGCATTTTCCAAGTTGGATCCCAAATGAAATTTGTGATAGATACATATGCATTTTTAGAGCAACATGCAACCATCTGACTAGGCAGAGAAATTGGTATTTGTCATATAAGATGTAAGTTAAATAATGACATAGGAAAGAAAAAAAAATATATCATTGTATACAAAAGCAAAAAATACAGTGGGTTCATCTTTCTACATATATTGAATGTGTCCAGAAGTTTCCAGTGCTGCCTTTTTTCTTTTTTAAGAATAAGAAAAAAAAAACATGAACACTGGAAACCTTTATTTATATTTAATAAATATACAGTCATTTTTTTTTTTTTTTCTACAGATAAATAGACCAATGTTTGTTCCAATCCATTTAGGAATGACTGTAAAAACATCTGCCTCTCCAAATTTATAGAAAAAACATACAGATGCATGCTGGGATTTTTTTGTAGATAAGATAAACCACTTATTGGTCTCATCTGCCATATTTCTGTCCTTTCTTGTCTTGAAGTCAGAATGCAGCGATCACTTGTCTGAATCCCTTTTGTGTGTTAATACCATTCTTAGTTTGTGAGCTTTTCACCTTATTACTGTTGTTTTGACTGCTTTTCTCTTGCATATATTGTTTGCTTAGTATTATTTTTGGCTCTGTTCTTTTGTTATTGTTTACTGCAAATGTTGTCAATTCTGTTTGTTAGGCATTTCTGCCAATTACATTTAACCATGGCCAATTACTCTACAGATATTTGTATTGTGTACATATAGTATATCTTACAAGTAGATAAATCTACAGACAGCTATGATGAGATTAGCTGTTTCATTATAATGATTTATGCTAACAGTTTCTTTCAAACTTTTCACTTGTGGAACTCTCTTCCTTCTTCTGACTTCACTGTAAACATTTATCATCATCATGTGTTTTTACAATCCTTTTATTATCCTTTCTTCACAATATTTTCTCAGTTTCTTTCACTCTCAGAAACCCCTTGCATCTTAGTGGCTTTATCACCTTACTTTTGAAATGATTTTAAAAAAAAGGAAATATTCAAAATTTATTGACTGAAGAGTTAGCATTACTGTCAGTCGAAATTTATAAAATGTTTCTCTTAAGAGTTTTTCAGGAAAATAGTTTTCTTAAAGTCCACTGTTACTTTTCTTTTTAGTATTGATGAGAATTTTCCTGCCTAGCCTTTTGTTTAAAGTAGTGTGGAAAATCAGCATCTGGATTATGTCATTGTTCTCTCAAGTGACATGTGCCATCCATTTTAGTTGTTGCTGCTGTTGAAAGTTTTCAAGTGATGTAGTTAGTAGGAAGATGAAGGTCCAATCTCCTACATGGTTGTAAAACAACATTCAAAATTTTTCACCTGGACATTGCAAACACTTCCAGAACAGAGTATTATTCATGTTTGACTTATTTTTTTGTTTACTTTTTGTCATGATGTTCAGGTCATTTTTCACTTTATATTCTATGACTGTTAAGTAAGCAGCATGGAAGAGAAATAATGATGGCAGGATTTGAACTTTCACCTTGTAAAGAAAATTGAACACCAGATGGGGCTGCACTAGGGATACTTTTGCTTAAAACTGTAAGATGCTACAAAAATAAAATATTAGCCTGAGAAATCCTGTCATGTTTTTTTTAAATAACCTTCTCAGATTTAAATTTTCATATAGATGTCCTACATGGCACTGGAATCATGAAAGATGCCTTCCAAAAGCTAAACAAAGTATTATAGAAAAAGAAAAATTTTGTTAGAAACAAAGAAGAGTGCTGAGCTACTGTGTAATATCAATCCTCCTATAGTGCAGTGAATGCTGGACAATTTCCTCACAAACAAAAAGAAGACTGGAGGCAACAGAATTGTGGCTCTACAGAAAGATGCTGGGAATACATGGATGGAGTGTTTAAGAAATGTTAAAGATTTAAAGAAAATAGTAACAAAAAAGATAGTTATTCTCAGAATCAGAAATAAGTGAAATTTCTGAGACATAATGGTGAAAAGCTTGGAGTATTTGACACTCATAGAACATATCAAAGGCAAAATGGACAGGAGGTGTGGCAAGCTATCTGTCTGATGAGTTTGTGTTGAATGGATGACAGAACTAGGGGTTGGGAGGGGTGGCAAAAAGACAAACCTTACTAAGAGCTAGAAAGGATAAGTTATGGAGAGTTATGATCACTCAGATCTAGGAGAACACAGCACACAGAAAATTGCCACTTATAAAATTTTTAATACTGACTTAATTTTTCCAATCATCTCTTAGTCTTGTCTAAAACTATTGTCTGGTTTTATTATATTCTTTAATTGTTTAGAATTCTGTTTTGAAAGTGCACCATGGAATTTCCATAGGTCCTGTTACTATAATTAAATATCTTACTTAATTATACATAACAGCACTTGAAGGCATATATTTCACACTATTTTTCTTTGTATTGTCTATTTTGTACAATGAAGCAGTAATAAAACTGAGAAATAGCCAAATGATTTACTTCCCTTGAATTTTATTCTCCTAAAACAGGGAAATCCAATATGCTTTTGTTTTGACTCTGATGAGTTAATTATTACCTGATAATAATTTTTTTTTTTTTAATTATTTAAAAACAAATTTTTAGTTTAGTTTTTTTTTGCTCTTTAGAGACTTAAACTATAATTCTTATCTTCTACTACACAATGCCAAGTGCATTAAAAATTATGTCTTGCTGTTGTGATTCTAGATTTAATCCAAAAGTTAAATAAAAAAACTACAAATCAAAGAACATTAATCTAAAGACTTTTTGTCTCGTATAGGTAAGAGATTTTAGAAGGATTATGAGAAAATACTTAAATATAAATTTGTAAATAGGTATTTAAATTAGTCTAGTATTATTTAAAAGCAAACAAAATTGATATTTATATATTTGATTGATCAAATGACCTGTGTTTGAATTGAAAAATACCAAAAAGTTGTTATTCTTTGTGAAAAGGGTAAAAAAATTGTATTTTGAAAGTCAAGGTTTTTCTCATAAAACAAAATATGGCTGTAAAAGCTAATTATTTCAGTGAGACAAAAGAAAAATCATAATTGAATCAAAGTAACAACCAAGATAAACAGCCAAACAAATTTGAAAGGCATTTGATAAATATGGTTGCTGCAGATACGATTAAAAGTTACTTACAAGGAAATAATTTATTTGGTCAAAGTTCAAATAGAAAATGCAAGTCAACAGCAAAACAAATGAAATACAGAGAAATGTGGTGTATATTATATAGGGATAAAGTGTTGCTGCCAACACTTGAGTTTGAACATAGATCACCAGTGAGAAAACACAGGCGATCCCATTATTGAATTAAGTAGACTACATTACTATAGAGAAAACACATATATGGGATATAGTATGTGTCTAATAGATCACCATTTATGGTCTATCCTCTATTACTATTCGGATCACCATTTCTATTCTATCCTCTATTACTATACGGACCACATTTCTCTACTCTATTCACTATGCTATTTCTCTATTCAGATCACTATAAAGGTTACTTTCCGAGCGAGTATTATAGAGCAAGTACTATTAGTGTGAGTGATATTCGAAGGTGCCTGACACCAGTATTGTTCAATAGTGTATTATAGTTTTATCTGCAATTAAAAATCTCTACTACAATGAGCATTATGAAAGTGACAATGAGTATTCGTTGACATTACAAAAGTGGCAACGAGTGTTCGTTGATATCACAAAAATGTACTAACAAAAAAGAATGAGAATGGGGAATATTGAACTGGAATAATGTTATTTTCTCAGATGAATGTCAAATTGAACTTTTTCCAAATATAAGACAATATGTGAGAAGACCTTTGAATTCATGATTTAGCAAAAAATGGTGTGAAAAAAAGTAAAAACATTTGGTGGTAATTATAGTATGGGGAGCAATTCAAGAAGATGGAAAAATGTAATCATTTTATACAAGGGAAATGTATATGCAAAAGAATATGAATGTATACTAAATGAAAGTAAATCCCCAAATATATATAAAAATTCATGAATTTTTTGACAAGATGGTACAAGATATCATACTTCCAAGTTGACCATAAATTATTTAAAAGAAATTGTACATTTTGTAAATTGGTCAAGCTAGTCTCTTAACATGAATATTATAAAAAATTGTTAGAATCTGTTAAGGGGGAAAGTGAAAGATAGATGTCCAGAAGCTACTAGACAACATTGAGAAAATAATGAAAACTGAATTGGCAAATATCAATCATTTCTTTATTTTGAATTTATATTACTCATTACTGAAGTGAATATTTGCTGTTTTGAGTAATAAAGGAGCAATGACTCAGTATTAGATAATATGTAATTATGATTGTATTGATCATATTTTATTATTTATTATATTTAAATATATTTTTTGAATGGATTTTTATTCAACATTATTTCTTATTACTCTAAACATTGTTATTTTTTTGTTTGTTTCTTTATTGGTTACACATATTTGAATTGCTATCCTTGTTCTTTTTTTTACTTTCTTAATCAATGAAATTCTGTCCTGGGTGTGACAATAAGCTACATCCAGAATTAAGGCCTCTGATTGGCAAATTGGACCACCACTTAATTGCAATTGTTCCCAAGTCCACACTGACCCAAGGTGGTAGCACCTGTTAGGGTCCTTGCTATGAGCAAATAGTGAACCCTCCAAACAGAATACTATGAAAGAATAAAAATACATTTTTATAGTTAGAATATCAGCAATACATTTTGATGTTAAAAAAAAATGAAAAACAATACCTATTTATAGCAAAATGACCAACAATACATTTTATCTGTGGTTGAAGGTATACAATTACATTCAAAATATTTAGATTTCGGAATTAATTAACCCATAGAGGTTGATATGGCGGTAAACAAAATCCAACAATAAACAGTGAAATTAATAACAACTATCCTAGTTTAAGAAGCCCTGATACTATTGTCGGGGGTACAATCTTTCTTTTCATTGGTGATGTAATAGTAGAAGCAACAAGAAGAAACATGGCCTTGAAAAATTTGCTGCTGATATTATTCCTTCAAAAAGTGGTAATGGATATAATTAACAGATGATCCAGATACCTACTAGTAACCAAAGAAAAGAATAAAACATGAAGTACAATAGACAAGAATGGACTCTAATAAAGTTATGCAAATGTATTTCTGTACTTTACACAAAAGATTGTGATAATGAGTATTGTTCACATACTTAGAAAAACTGTTTCAATAACTTCCTTGGCAAAATAAGCTTCATTCACCTTAAGTCACAAGTGAAAGACTTGGGTCAATTGTATCAAATGTCAAATCAACTAGATAAGTAAACAGTAGACAATTTTCTACAGGAGCAGCTCTAGATCTACTGATGATGATAGTTCTCCTGCTAAAATAAAAAAATATGCTATTCTTTCAGTATCTTTTGGCAAAAAGTAACCTTCATTTACCTTACTGTCCTGAGTAAGACGATAAACTACATCCAACAGCAAGGCCTCTGATCAGGAGGTTTTGAGGAGCATGGAACTACATCTTAATTGCTGGTGTTCCTAGGTCCACCCTGACTCGGGGTGGTAGCACCTGTTAGGGTCCCAGCTATGGGCAAATAGTTAACCCCCAAACTGGGGTCAAAACGCTATGAAAGTGTAAAAATCAGTTTTATTACCAACAATACATTTTTGGAAATATTACCAGTAAAGGAAAATTATTACCAGAAATAGGTTTTTGAAGGAAAAAATATTACCAGAAATAGGTTTTTGAAGGAAAAAATATTACCAGAAATAGATTTTTGGAAAAAAATATTACTAATGAAAATTTTGTCGGCATTAAATAACCCATTGAGGTGTTGATATACCATAAAACAAACCAAACCAGTCATTTACCTTAGGTCTCAGATAAATGACTTGGTAAATTGTATCAAACATCAAATCAAATAAAGAAGCAATACTAATTAAAAAAATATATTGTCCCCACAGCAACTGTTGAAAATACTGTGAAATGGACGAAGAATCTAAAAGTATAAAAATTGCTGATAATGGTTGGCATTTTATTTTCTCTCATAGCTTGTATATAAATTGATTTTTTCTTTCTTAAAGAGTTTGCATTCGTAAATTAGGTAACTGAAATACCAAGAATAATTTTGCAGTTATCATTGGAAACTTCATTTAGTTTAAGCTTCAAACTTTTAAGTTGGTAAATTCTATCAAGCATTAAATCAAATAGATAAGTAACTAGTAAATAATTTTCTCTAGGGGCAGCTCTAGTTATGCTGGTATCTTCCTCCTGCTGAGATTTAAAAATATGGTAATTCTTTCAGCATCTTCTGAAGAAAAATCTTTATTTACTTTAGATTTCAGGTAAAAGAATTGATATTTTTTATGTAAAATATCAAATCAAAAGAAAAAACAATAATGATATTATATAATAATGATTATCATAACAATGATAATAATATTACATATTATATAATTAATTATAATATGAATAGTAAAAACATTTCTCTCATAAATTAGTAAAAACCAAAGTGAATTATGTTTTAGTAATAGTAATATTAGCTTAAAGTTTTATTAATTGTAATATTATCAATGAAATATGAAGAATGTATTTATATGGCAAGATTTAGTAATAGGAATGGTAATATTAGCCATTTTTTATAAAGAAATATTCAGCATTCAAAGACTGAGCTTCCAGTGTTACAGTTGAAATTTATAAAATCTTTGTATTAAAACTACTTTTCAAGAAAATAGCTTTTTCAAGTACATGGTTATTACTCTTTCCAGCTGTGATACAGGCTTACTTTCTAATCTTTTGTTTGAAGTAGTATGTATCTTGATTATGTCATTATTTACTCTTTGAGATACATGTGCTATCCATTTTAGTTGTTGCTGCTGTTGAAAGTCCTCAAGTGATGTGGTTTCTGTTATTTGGTACAGTTTTTTTGTTTGTGACTCTATAGTGCCAGTTCACAAGGTTCAAAGAAGGATGGTCTTCTCTAATATCTACAGGCTTCATTCACTTGAAGCCATTTTTAATCCTTGATATCAGAAAATATTTATATACAGCTAACAGTTCAGATATTTCTGAACAGGTTTGGTACTATGCATAATATACATATGAAAGTCTCTATTTGATGAGGCAATACATGATAGGGCTCCAGCACATTTTAGTCACATTGTTTGTGATGCACTGGCTGACATCTACCATGAAAGACAGATTGGTAGCGAAGGACTGGTTCCATGATCCATGTTTTCCCCTGACCTCAATACTTGGTATTTTTATCTGTGGAGCCACCTAAAACAATTGGTTTATGCAGGCAGACATTAATAATACAGAGACGCTACATCAACATGTTATGGAGGCCTGCAAAACCATTTGACATAGTGTGAGAGTATTTGAAAGGCTCCACCAATCAATGATTCAATGGGTATATTGTGTGTGTAGAAGCAAGCAGAAGACATTTTGAACATTTGTTATGAGTTGCTGTGTTGAGGTACAATAATGGCCTTTTGGACTTATATTTATATGGACATTTTACCTTGTTTTGTTGTCAGGAACCCACCCTCAAAGTCTGTAAAAGTATTTTTGGATTGTATTTTGGATTGTGCATTTAACAGCATCTACCATAAATTTTAAATTTAATAACTCAAAAACGAAGGATTCATGAACATATGTTTAAATGGAGTTTTGTCTTCATTTTGATGTGAGAAACCTAGCATCAAAGTTTGTAAAATATTTTTGATACACCATATATATATATATATATATATATATATATATATATATAGTGAGCTATTCATATTCAAGGATACTTGTCTACTAGGGTGGCTAGACAATCCCTATTGAAAGATGCTTGCTCAGGGACATTTTGTGTTTTCTCAACACCCACAGAGCCCACCTGTGGTTTATACTGCAACTATGCTGAGAAGACCTTAGTTACAGTTTCTGGGATAGTGTGTTATCTAACATGATCAACAATCTGATCAAGGCCAGCATGCTCAAACCATTCGTCTCAATGATTTGTGACAGCATAGTTATCGATGCCCCCCACCAAGGATACCATCTACCAAAATTGCACTCAGAAGGCTTGGGTCAACCTGTGGAATGGTTTTCAGGGACTTTCCAAAGGGGCCACATGCTGTGATCACCCCCTCTAGACCAATAACATCAGTCACCTTCCTGACAAAGTGAGCATGTTGAGATTCAAACCCAGGTCTCACGGCCAGAGAGCAAATGTTCTAACCTCTCAGCCATGTGCCCATAATATATATATATATATATATATATATATATATAGTGAACTAAAAGTTGTGCACCATATATTAAAAGCATAATTACACGTGAAAATTTAATTTACTAGTTATTTAATTAATTGTTATATTTGTTGTTCAAAATGTCCTCTTTTTTCAAAAAAACATTTCAGTTCTGTACCTGCATGATTTATTAACACGTTGGAAATTCTTATTTAATTCTTTTTTATGTTTCATCTTACTTCTTCAAAATTATTTCTACAAAATAAAAGTATATCAAAACAAATTAGATATTTTAAACACGCTTAATTAATTAACCCCTATGGTGTATGACTTTTGCCTCCACCCTCTATATATATATATATATATATATATATATATATATATGCACATACACACACACACACACACACACTTTCTGTTCATGTAAGTATAACTGTTTTTGTTTGAGATATTTAAATTACCCCAATTTTTTTGCATGGCTTTTAAACCCTCAAGAAAAAAAAATTACCTGCATATAATGTGACTCTATTTTTTGTGTAAAAAAACTGTTTGTAAAAACTCACACAATAAATATATATATATATATATATATATATATATATATAAGGAAATTTATAAATCTTTCACTTTTTGAAACTTTAATGGATTGATTCCATTCCCCCCCTCAATTTTTGAAACCACCCCAAGTATTAGGCACCTAAAAGTACAAATTCCACCAATGTCCACCTGGTGCTTTTGGCTGGGATAAACTCTGTCCTATCTTCAGGAAGAACAGGGGATAAATAGAAACAGATATGACTAGTTCCTGGAGATTTCAACTATATAGTACTTCCCAAGTGAAAGTCGAGGATTGTGAGTTGCCCAGACACTTTTACAGCAGAAGCTGTGAATACTAGGAAAGTTTTTTGTTTTTTTTTTTTGCCTTAGTTCTTACCTGTGTTGAAACCCACATTAAATCCCACTTTGTTAAATTTGACATCATTGGGTGGCAGATAAATAAAAACTCAATGCATCTACAAACTGCTGTCTATAACAATGAATTGATAAAAAATATCTTTGTATTCAAAAACTGTAAACTCAGTATTGCATATTAACTCCATTGACTTCAACATTTTCTGAGATGTTTGGAATAGAGAGCAATCAGTCGAACCACTAGCATCACTTGATCAGGTTTTTCCTTCTAACTAGAAATTTTGAGGCCACCCTGTTTTCGTTTACATTAATTCCAAATCACTTTACCTTTCAGAATCAAATATCTTCTGTTGGCTATCAACCAACTAACCACAGATTAGTTGATTGTATCCACATTTGACGATTTTATTCCATTTTAAATCTGGCCCTGCTCATTGTCACTGGCACAGTGTTCTCTCTTGACCACAAATCAACCACTACCACCACCTTTACCTTTCTCTCCTCCCTGCCCCACACCATGCTTTATAATAATAGCCAACAATCACACGTTAGGATTGCATCTGTCCTTCTCTGTCCAGAGGGTGGTAATTGCCTTGGTGTTATGGCATTGTATTGCATCTGATTTTGACAATCTCTATTCAGGAGAGTTGTTGCCACACTCTGCTGGGGATGGAGACATCCCACAGTCTGGTGGCCTGTGCCTGACAGAATTCTGCCCAAGGCTTTGTCTTCCAGGCAGAAATGACTGCCTTTCTTTTCTTGAGATGCAGAAATTTCTGGCATTGCTTGAAACTTAAAATCAGTTTTAAGGCTCAAAAATTTGAGCTGATGTTCTACTTTTGGCTAACATCTTTCTGATCAAAAGAGTAAAGTTTGTTTGTAAAACCTTACAATATGCTTAGCTCTTCGCACGGTGTATGGTACTTTGCCTATATAAAAATTAAGACAAACTGTTTTTGTGCAGAGTGAGTATCTGGAGGGTCTAATTGATAAAGTATTTGTTTATCTTAAATACATTGGTCCTTGAGATACCAGAACTACAGAAGGAGGCTGAGAAAGCCATGGACCAACAATGGCAAAGTTTTAGAGAAAATGGAAATGAAAAGGACACTTAAAATTAACATCAAATAGAGACAGTTGAAATTTCTAAGGTGTATAATGAGTAAAGAGGCTTTGGAAAATTTGATACCCACAGGATGGATTGAAGATAAGAGTGACAGAGGAAAAGAATACATAACCTATATAGTGAGCTTGAGTAAATGGATGGCAGAGTAGGGTTTAGGAGAGATAACAAAAAGATAAAATTTTCTCTGAGCTACAAAGGATAGGATGTTGTAGAGAATCATGATCAACGACATTCTGAAGGTACACAGCACGTAAAAAAAAAAAATTGGTTCAAATAAGAATTTTCAACTACCATCATCTATCCTTCAGTAAAAGTTCAACTGAGCACTTGTTTATAACCTGCCAGAAACCAAATGAAAATGTAATCTACATTTTATACAATAAGACATTAGAACCTCAAAGGTTTTTAAAAAAATTAAAAATAAAATTCTGGATAGTTTTATACTCTTAGATTATCAGGAAAGTTACCAAAAACTGTGGAGCAGCATTAAAAATGTTAAGGAATTTCATGCAAAAGTCTGTGTTTCATTTTGATTTCTTCAATAGAAACAGAGGTATATAGTCAATGTCAGATCTCAACTTGGATATAAATTTGAATTGAGTGCACGACTGAACATACAGAGGTATGGTGGAGTAATGGATAGTGGCTCAGATTGAGGAATTGGAGAGCTAAGTTCAAATTCCAGTTGAATCCATTACATTCACTTATGTGCAAATACCCTTGGGAAAGGTATGAATCCTCTTCTTCTCCCCACTGCTGTGGGTAAATATCAGGACTGACTAGGTTCTACAGCCTTGGATGGCAACCTACTGTCAGTCATGTATCAAAAGTTACATGATCGCCTAAGCATTTATCACACATGGTGCATAACTGACTTTAGGAGGCATGGTGGAGTAATGGATAGTGGCTCGGATTGATGAATCGAGTGAGCCATGTTCGAATTCCAGTCAAATCCATTACATTCATTTACATGCTAATACCATTGGGAAAGGTATGAATCCTCTTTTTCGACAAGCTATGGGTACATAGCAGGACAGACTGGGTTCTATAGCCTTGGATGGCAGCTAGTCTACCATAGAAAGTAATGGCAACCTACTCCAGGAAAAAAATCTGCTTTGTCAGTCAATTATCAAAAGATACAGGATCACCTAAGTGTGTATCACACATGACACATAACTGACTGACTGAGCATACATTCATTCATGGATGTGTATATGTATATATGAAAATTAGACTTTGTTTTTAGTATAAAAATGCATTTATAAATATTTATCAAGTCAGCTTACTTTTTAAATAAAACATTCTGTCTCAGTAGCCACCTTGTTGTGCATGCCATCCAAAATTTATAAAAACATTGCAAATTTTTAGAATTCCACAATTTTTTTTATATTTGTTGTCTAGACGTGAGTTTAGATTTTTATAAAATGTTTTTAAGTTATTTTTAATTATTTTCTTTTTTGTTAGAAATTTTTATTTTTATTCTAGATTTTAAGCAACCTTTTGTTGTTATAAATACATGAAAAAATTTGTCCAATAATCATAAAAACAGTATAAAAGTCAATAGTTTTTATTAACAGAACATTATTTAGCAACAAGGTAATCATTTTTGGTTTCACCTTTTGCCTTCAAAATCTGAATGGCATGATCTGTTGCTACTTTTGCCAACTTAACATAGATGGAGGGGTTTTTTTTTTCCCCATGCACCTGTGATAGCCTGTTTCAGTTTCACAGCAATAAAATATTAAGTTTTGCCAGAATGCTCATCTGTTTTCCATTATTCTTCAAACATTTTCCATTGTATTGAAATCTGGAGGCAGGGCAAACCACTTCATTGCAGATAAAAATTGGTCACTGATTTACAAAGTAGTTGTTGTTGCAGAATGGCAACTTACATTGTTTTGCTGAAAACACAACATTTTCCTTTATATTCTATTGACAGCTTTGGGATCAATTTGTGTTTTGGGCTTGTTTTTGAATTTCTGGGATGAGGAGTTATTATTATTTATACATTATTTACATTTGACTATTGTTGATATCATGACATTTCAACTCTGTCCTCCGGCCTTCATCGGGTGCTTGTCAATTCAGGTAGCCTGAAACTTTTAATCTACAGAGGTAGATTGTTCTCATTCCACTGATCATGTTTAGGGATATTTGATCTAGTTCTTAGTACTGCTTAGTTATTCCTCACTCTGTATCCATTAAGTTTGTCTCTAGGATTATACACACAATCACTGTCACCATATTTACAAACCAATACTTGAATTCACTAGACTTTTGTTCCATGAGACAATCCTAAGTGTTGAACTTGGAGCCTTCAACATTATCGGCCATTTAGATTGCTGCATTCATTGACTGCATTCACCTACTGTTGCTATCTTGCTATCATTTCTCTTCCTTTATTTATCAATGACCGCCTATATTGTGTTTATTTCTATGCTAGGCCTTCTAAAGAGATCCTCATAGCATGTTCTTGTGTGTGTTCAGTGAAACATGTATTAAAATGGGATTACTTCCAAAATATGCAACACTTTTAACTACTAGTTTTAACTGGTGAAAATTTCACAGTTCTTCTATTTTAATATTCTGATTAATCTTAATTAAGTTAATGATTGAATAAGCTCATGGTGAGTTCTGTGACAATAAAATATTCATTGAAATTCCCCTACCACATTGTTAAATATTTGAGCTTAACATCTTTAACAAAATATTCCAATAACAATCATAAATATGAATGCTGGTCATTATTTTAAGAAGTAAGGAGGTACAAATGCAAACATTTGAAATTGACAAATTTTCCATTTCACTGAAAAAGACATTAAACAATTTTATATTCTCTTTCTTTCATTCATTTTCTCACTGAAACCAATTAGTATCTTTTCCCCTCTTTCCATGTGATCAAAAATGGAATAGTTCATTATTATGAGGTATTGGAAAGGCGTAATGGTCGTGTGAACTAATGAAGTGAGGAACAAGCACCTTTATAATAGGATGCTAGGACAACCATGGCAGTCCTCATAGTATGTTCTTGGTGTATGTGTGTAATAAAATTTCTGTTGACAATAACTAGACAGCATAACCCATAGCAAATAAAACTACCACAGAGGATAATTCTCCTACCGCTGAGCCTATGAGTAATTCATCTTGATGTTTATCACTGTAGATCATGCCAAAAAAGAGCTGGGGTAATCAGGACTGTTATGATTGAAGAGTTTTCCATCTGTTCACATTACATTCTGCAGATCAGGGTGCTCATCTCTGCTTGCTAGCATCTGGCTTCATTGTGCCATTTACAGAAATGGTTTCAGCTTAGCATTGGAAGTTTTCAATATTTGCTCTACATAGCTTATTGTTTGTACAATTTTATGAGCTTTTGTTTTTTTTATAGTTTCTTAGTCCATTCACAAATTGACATTTACGAGCTCATTTCTAACTTTGCTATAAATGTCAGAATCACTCAAAATCTTGTGGCTTACAGTGACAAACTGAGATCTTCCTAATTTTTGTAGAAGGCCAATGGGATTTTGAAGCTTCATCAACCAGTTTTGCCGCAAATAAGAAGTTTTTTCATCTGGCACAATGAAATTGTTGACATTTTTAGAAAAAAATTTTTAGGGAGCAATTCAGCATTAAAATTAAGAAAAGCATCAAATTCAAAAGTTTTTTTGTTGTTTACTGGACACTGATAAATGGACTCTAATTACAAAATTGAACTCATTTGAGTTTTATGGAATAGAAAGCTTCAAAAGCATATCTGCAGTTCACTTGTATATCTTTTCAGCACTAAAGACATAATTCAACAAGAAATCAGTCATTTGTTATCGTCTCCTTTTAATTTCTGGATGGCGCATATATATATATATATATAATTGTGATTGATTCATATGTATGCTATATTCCAGTTCAGTGTAGTGACCACTTATGTATCAACTGTTAAAAGGTTAATAAAAGATTTGCGACTGTCTGTATATTTGGTTTATTATTGAATTCATAGACCTGTATTTTGCTTTTCTGTGATGTGGAATAGGAAAAGATGCTTTCCAAAAACTAAGGAAAATTACATTGGAAACAAAGAAAAGAGTGCTGTATTGCTATGTAATATCAATCCTCCTATTTAGCAGTGAATGCTGGTCAGCTCCCTTATAGATGAAGAAAAGACTTGAGGCAACAGAAATGTGGTTTTACAAAGGGCTGCTGATAATATCATGGAAACAATAAGGAGGTTTTAAGGAAAATAGAAATGAAAAGGACACTTATACTTAGAATCAGAAAGAAAGTCAAAATTTCAGAGACGCATCATGAGGAAGGAGGGGTTGGAGAATTTGACACTCAGAAAACATATCAAAGGGACAAGGAGAGGGAGTGGACCACCTACCTGATGAACTGATGAGAATGGGTTAGAGAATGGAAGGGATGGTAAAAAGACAAACTAAGAGTTAGAAATAATAGGATGTTGTGGAGAGCCATGAATGCCCACATCACAGAACAAGGACAAAGAGAGATGGTAAAGGGCAAGTTATTTAGAGCAACAAAAGGATTTGTAGAGATCTATGATAATCCATCGACTGAAAGGATATGACAAAAACCTTTTACAAATATAACTGTTTGCAATTTCAGCAATTGATTTCTTATTAATTTACTTATTACTTTTTCAGAATTAGATGCTATTTATTAAAGTTTCTTGAAAATATATGTTAAGTGCTTATTAATGCTTTCAAAATGGCAATTTATTTAAAATTTTATAAAAAAATATTTTTATTTCATTAATTTTATTTATGATTTTGGTTATTTTTTGGATTTATAATTTTTACTTTTTTATTTTACTATGTTATTTAGTTATTTAGCTTATCAAAATTTTCAATATTTATAAAGATTGATATGAAAACTGCAATAAAAGAATGAGAATTTCATCTCAAGAGTCACTGGAATGGTTCAGATTATTTTTCCAAAGAACAGTTTCAAAATATTTACATTTTAATTATGTTTAATCATCATTTTCAAATACGTCCTAAAACATTAAATAAACAGTACTGAGTAAACATTGAAGTATTAAATAAAATCAATGATACCCAGTTGTTGACTGCCTACAAGGATGTATTTCAGAAGTGTTTCCAGAATTGTCTGATTGACACTGGAGTTGTATTATAATAAACAATATTACTGAATTTGATGGTTTATAATACACCCCCACCCTTTTTTTTTCCAATAAATATCCCCAAAATTATTTCCTGGGTCATATGTATAAAGTTTTGATATCTAGTTAGTTAATGTTTGCCCAGATGCTGTAGACTATTAATACTTGAAATTAACATTACACCATTTCGTAAAATAATTTAAGATGCACTGGTACACTTCATTTATGCCGTAGGTCATTAGGTGTTTAGAGTCTTGAAATATCATGCCCTCTTCTCTGCGGTAACCTAGTCAATACTGATTAAATATTGATTTTAGTACCAGTGGAGAACCACAAAAATGTTCATCACTGGATGCAAATAAGTATGTTCTTCTGCAACATGACATGCTTAATCTGACTACATACTTACACGCATATTTTAAAGTTTCTTATCCTTATGCAACACTTTCATTTTAACAGTTTACTGTTTCATAAACGAAAAGTCTAGTTTGACTTATTTTTCTGTGACCCCCTCACCTTCCACCACTAAGTAATAATACTCTAATATTAAATGCAAATTGTTGAGATCAAATATATCATCAAATTTCATAGTAATATTCTAGTATTAGATATAAATAGTTGAAATCTAATATATCCTCAAATATAAAATAATAATAGTCTATTATTAAATGTAAATATTTGGGTTTGAATATATCATCAAATATGGTAATAATGTACATAGATGGTACCAAATATATCATCAAATATGGTAATAAAGCTCTAATATTAAATGTAAATAGTTGGGATCTCTCGTGAAATATGGTAACAGTGCTCTAATATTAAATGTACATAGTTGGAACTTAATATATCCTCAAATATGGTAAATTCTTATATAAGTCAATAACTGTGCACAAGGAAAAACACAGAACAATAGCCTAATAGACTGAAATGTTAGTTGTGGAATTTGGTGGTATAGTGTCCAATCCCTGAGTTGGTTAGTGCAGAATCCACTCAGTTGAAATAGTGCAAGCAATAACTGAGCAGTACTCAATAAGAACAAGATGAGTTTTCTCTAGACATAGACAATAGGATGAGAACAAACTACTCTCATAGATGAAGTAAAGGGTGTAGTTCAAAATTCCTTGAAGGTTAGCTGGATCAATGCACACATGAAGAGAATACTACAGGGCATAATAACAACAAAAATGAGGACAATAGTATGAATTTCAATAAAGAAAAACCCATTTAAAAACCAACCTAAAAATTCTTTGACAATTCTAAAATGATTTTTTAGCCAAAAGCATAGTTCCAAAGTTTCCTTGTAGTTTTTGCAAAATTAATATCAATAATAGAAAGGATAAGGAAGTCCTGAGTGACAGTAATTTGGGGAACATAGAATAATATCACCCTCTCTCTTTTAGTAGGTAAGATGTACAAGAGTGGCCATAAAAGCCAGAAATCTTACCATGAAAGAAACTAAATTCTTGAGTAGTCTTGTTCTTTATGACAAGTCTTGTGTTGACAGATTTCTATTTTGTTGACTGTTCCTTTTCATGAAAGGATCTAGGTCAGTCAGATAAAATATTTGTTTATATACAAATAGTTTGATCAAATCAGGAGTCTTTTGGCAACTTAAATTGATCCAACTCCACACTTCTCATCTGTTTGTATTAATGGGAGACATAAGTCTTAATGATTACACTCAGCACCATAAAAGAGATGTTAAAATGACAACACTAATAAGCTTAAAGTTAATATTATGAATGTAAGTGCAAATTGAACATTTTAATTGAAAATTTATTCTATTGAAATATAGAAAGATGTGTAGAAAAATAAAGATGGAGGTACTTTCATTTTCTTTTCTTTTTTTTTTTTTTCTTTTTGACCTAGAATTTTTTAGGATAAAAATTCTTCTGAGGAAGAAAATAAAAATAAAAAGAGTAAAATCATGCCTTTAAAAACAAAGAATATAAAGAATAAGCTGCAGTTAAATAAACCTTATGGAAAGCAAAGTATTCAGCTTTTGAGCCAATTATCTGGGACCTTAGCAAAAATCCTGTTGTTATCAACAGTTCATTGTTTAAACTTTTTGGTTTTTCTGATTGATGCTTATCAAAGAAATTAAAATCATATTTTCAAACTTCACTCCAGCTGGCTTTTTTTTTCCTAATTATTAAACCTGGTTATACAGCAAAGTTATTCCTCATAGTACTTATTAGAGTAATGATAATTTGAATAAATGAAGAGTGGATACTATACTATAGACTAGAGCAGAAAAACTGTTGTTATTCAGTTTTGTGACTACTTGAGTAATGACTATTAATATATACTATTTTAAAAGTTACATTGTTCTCCTTATAAAATTTGGAAGAATGCAATGATACATAGGTTATGAGTTGCCAGAAACTAAAAATTATATATTTTTATAATAATCTTCACCCAATACATGACCCAAAAGCCACTCAAGATAGAGGGTTACTGTGTGGTGTTGTATGCATATAAGAAAAGGCAATAAGTGAAGTTAATGAGGTTATATAACAAAGATAAATGTTAACCCTAGACTTGAAGATGTCAAGATTGTAGTGATTGGGAAAACATCCTGCTGGGAGTCCCAAAGCAGCAGTTCTTGGGAAGAAGCTGTCTGAATGAAACTTCTTTCTTAATAATAGAATACAAAGGGAATGACAATGATTCATCCTTGTGTATGTGGCCTGGTGGGTCCCAGTAGCAAAAGTTACGACTGATATAACCAAGGAATATAGAGTTTCCCAGAACATGTGCTATGGAAATAGTAATAGACTAGCAATGCTTCATTCCTGAAGACTGTATTGGGCAGAAATGGGATATATATGTGTGTGTATGCATATCAAACTTCTGGTTGATCTTCTGGGATTTGGTGATGAAAACCTGTCCATCTCTTTGGTGCACAAATTACATTCTTTAAAGTAATTCTTGGTTTTTCATAAATAAAGGTGTGTTGCTAATTGTTTGGAATATTTGAAATGAAAATTAACAAGTAATAGCAAAAAAGAGAAAAAGAAAAGTAAATGAAATTTTATTTAAGGATATTTTTCTAAAATCAAATTTCCCTCTCTGATGACATTCATTATTATCCTGAAATTTATTGTCCAGATTTAATTAAAGACATAATTGAAAAGGCATTGTTTTCTCTTCTCTTTTCCTGCATGGCCTTTTTGGAATCTGAATATTTATAACTCATTGAACAGGTTCAATAGAATGTCCACTTCTAATTCAGTTTCCCTATAGAAAGGTCAGGTGTTCTTTGTGATGAAGTAGCTATGTGCAATTCACATCCCAAAGCAATGTCAAAATAATTTTGTTGTTGACTAATATAGTGTGTATTTAGGCAGCATTTTTTCATTAATACATGTTTCATTAAATAATATAGACAAGTTTTGTCTATTTATTTTAAGCAAAATCCTTTCGTAACATCTGATAAGCTTAATAACATTATCATTGAAAGACAAAAGAAAATCACCAGTTGATACATGTTTTATTCTTAATCCTTTCTAAGCTTTTGGCTTACATAAGCCATCATCGGAGATTAAAGATGGTAAATTTTGCAACCATGATAGTTTGTTTGTTTGCAAGGAATATTGCTATGCAACAATAAATTTGTGCATATGAAATGCAGGAAGTAAATTTCGCATTACCAGAAATTCTTGTATTTATTTAGCGGAAACTTTGGAATAAAAGAATGGACTCAAAGGTATAAAATAAATAATATATATTTATTTATTTGATTCAGATTGCAGTGAGTCCTTTGACATTCTGGGTACTGAAAGTTTGTTTATAAGGCAGATCTTGGTAGCAGTTTGGAGAAAATCTGTTTCAGTTCAGTAGTGGATAGTCTAGGAGTCAGGCCTTGGTAGTAGTTTTCATCTTGGCAATATGTGCGGCATCAGTCTGCTGTGTTTTTTATTTTGGGGGGTGGTTTAAAAAGGGCAGAAAATGTCTTAAGTAAATGTTTGCTTAACTTCTTCACATGACATGCTTGGTAGGTTTCTCTGTCGTACCCTTCTCTCTTTCTGCCTCTCCTTTTTGACAAGGCTCTCGGACTACTAGTGCAAAGCTTGGTTTCAGCTAACATCAAAAGTATCTTTGTGCTAAGTTTTTGATTGGCCAAAATTATTTAATTTTCCAGCATTCCTTTCTTTTTCATTTATTTTTGTATTGCTGAAATTGTGCTGAGCCTATCTTATTTTGATAGATTTCTTGTCACAAATGTCTACACTCAGTCCATCAAACTTCCACTGTTTTGCAGCAGGTTTAGTCTTTTCTTCTTCTTCCTTTTTTTATTTGAAGTTTACCTTCTCATTAGTTGGAAGAGAAGTATAGAGAGAGAAAGGAATTTGGATTTTAAAGAAAAGCAAATGCCTTATTTTAATTTTAATTTTATATATATATATATATATATATATATATATATATATATATATATATATGAAGAAAAATATATACGGAAAAAACAAAACAAAAATCCTTATATACGATTATGCTGTTTTAATGTTAATATGTCAATGTCTGACGTTTTCAGTCTAATAAACCATCTTCAGGACATATTCATAAATATAACATTATCAATACAACATGACAAAGACGATGTACATTAGAACATATTAACATTAAAACAGCATAATCGTATATAAGGATTTTTTGTTTTGTTTTTTCCGTATATATTTTTCTTCATACTGTCGGATCTATATATATATATATATATATATATATATATATATATATATATATATATATATATTTTTTTTACATTAAGGTTCATCATAGTATTTTGCTATGTTTTCTCTGCATTATTGTAATTTTATTTCAGTCTATTGTTTTTTTTTTTATTTTCATATTTTTCTTTCATTTCTTTAACAAGCAACGCAACTGTCATCCACTATTTAATTAGTAAGAGAGTTTATGCATAAATCTCATTTGAGAATGAAGCTAAGGAATTAAATGACTAGATGTATAAAAACATTTGATACATGTATGTAATAGTGCATATACATTGTTATTTTGCATGTGTATTCTGTCTTTGAGAAAATTAGGGATTAAAGGGAAAAGTAGAAAAAGTATATATATTGCACAGTTTAGAAATGTTTTACTTGATCCTGTTCAGAGTATTGTTACAATAAAAAAAACATAGATAATTCATACACCAATTCTTCATGGAGAAATGCTAACTATGACTTGTTATTTTAACAAAGAATTACTATGCTAATGCTGTTCACTCTGTTTTAATTTACATTTCCTTTTCTTGTGAGTATTTTTTTAAAAAAAATCACTAAACAAAATGATTGAAATTATGGATAGTTAAAAATAATAGCCAATATTAAAATGTAAAAACATTAATTCTTTTCTTTCTTCTTCTACCATAATTAATATTTCCTAGTTTCATTCAATTTTTTTCTTTCAATTTTTCTTTTTATTTCATTCATATTGTTTGCTTTTGTTTTATTTTACCTTTTTTGTTTTTTTTTTAATTTTACTCTTTCATATTTCTATTTGTATTCACTTTGTCAATGTTTAATCTTTATGTATTTATTTATTCATTTATTGAACAGTATAATATATATATATATATATATATATATATGTATGTATGTGTGTGTTTCTTTATTTCTATACATTGTTTTAGCACTCTTACAAAAAGTTTTTTTTTTTTTTTAAAGAGAAAATAACCCCTTGATCTACATAAATGCATGGCACTATTTTTTGTTTCTAAATGCAGTTTGGGGAGTAATTTGGTTGAAATGCCATCTCAGGATTTTCTCACATGAAAACATCAACCAAACAACTTCTACACTCTTCAAAACTTGTCTCTTTGGCCATTTTTCTTTCATTTTTTTTCCTCCTCTTTAAATACATCTTAGATATCTGAGTATTTAAAAAAAATAAAGGAATAAACAAAATGCTTTTTTTATGATTTTCACTTTATGATTATTTTTACCAGTTGAGGGGGTATTCATTTCATTTTATTTTTTGCATGATTATTTATTTAGTCATTCTTCAAAAAACAAGATTAGTTTATTGCATATTTATTTCCTATCAGTTCACAACACTGATTACATTTATTTATGACTTGTTCTTGCCAAAACAAGTAGCCATCTTGTCCTTCTAAACCTCTGTGTCATTTAAGAAATCTAGCATTTCAAAAAAAAAAAAAAAAAAAAAAAGGTGTATTAAATATACAATGCTTATTCCCATATCTTTCTCTACAATTTATTAAGGAGTTGGGAAGTGTCAGTTTGAAGAATCAACTTTCTCTTCAAGGAAATCTCATTTGTTTGCTAAAACTCTTTTCTTTTTTTCAATTTACCTTGTTCTTGCAACATTCCCTCTTCTACTTTTTTTTTTCAATATTGTATTTTTACTTTCAACTTTCTTTTTATGGCTCCTTGTTTTATTCCCATGTGATTTTTTTGTTAATATGAAGCTGACACCCTGATGTGGAGCACAATATCACAATGAACACCTCATTCAAGATATGCCAAAAATGAAAGTAGCTTGAGTTTTTACCTCACCCGCCACCCCCCCCCATAATATTTCTCCCTTGGGAGCTATACAAAAGAACACTTCTCCTGTTACTCTGAAATTTAGAAACCCAATAATACTGACCTCCTCTGATTGCCACCATCCTGTCACCATTTTTTTTTTGTCCAGTCACAGAGGAAGGTTTTCCTCTCCATCCCAGATTCTTACATAATTTTTTCTGTTATATCCAAATCTCTATTCTGTACACTCAAAATAGTTCATGCATGTGTCTTTTTTTAAAAACAAGTATAGATGAAGAAACTTATAAAAAAATGTTATAATTATTCATTTTTATATTCTTTACAGTATATTAAATATTTCAGGAGATTCAAAGACATTGTCTTGGCATGATTCAGTGTCACTGATGAGGAATGTACTATGTCTATTAGTCTTTCTTTGTAATATTAGAAACAAAATATTTTACAACATTGATTCACACAACTCAAAAAGATGTATTATTACACATCAATTGTTGCATGATGGTCAGGTGTCACATTTTTTTATAGTAAATTTATTCGTATATTTTAAATTAAAAAAAAACAGACATCTTTTTTACATTCTTGTACATTCTCAGCTGCTATCTGTTTATTCCAAAGCTCTTGAACATTGTGCAAGAGTGACAGAGAATTGTGCAAGCCAGAAATATTCAAATAAGTATGCCACATGTTATCTGTCTATATTTCTGAGATGAGGTATTATAATTATTTACACTATTTACATTGTTCAGACTGTTGCCCTCATCTTTGTTGCCATATTCATACTCTGGCCTTCTTCAGGTTGTTTGAATTTCGAATAGAACCCTTTATTTCATCCACCAAGGTAGACTGTTCTAGTTCCACGTGCCATGCCTCTTCAGAACGTCTCAGTTATCTCCCTTTTTGTTCACCACTACAGTAGTCAGGTATTGAACTCACAACTCATCGGATCGAGTCACTGAATCTAAGAAACGCTTTTATTCACTCTACCTTCAGGACATCAGTGTATGAATTTTTGAAAATTATAAATTTAATTTCTCAGTAACCATTTTTTTTACAAATTTTATTACTTTTATTATTACTTTTCTCTAGCACTCTGTATTACTGGTTCCCTTATTGTATTCATTTCTATGCTTGGCTGGCTTAGGAGATTTTTGTGGCCTGGCATATGTGCTGATTCTTTAAGTTTTCATATTTTCCAGTGGTGTTCTCTGTCTATTATTTTAACCTATTCTCACAGGGAGAAGTGTTCTCCCTTTTTCCTCCATATGTGGTCAGCTATGCCTGATTTTTCTATTTCCCCTTGTGTTACAGCTTTACAATGTCCTTGCAGCTTTATCTTAAAGGGGCAGCCTGTTTCTCCTTTATATTTCTTACCACAGCTGCATGGGATGGTATACACACAAATGTGTAATGTTCTCCTCTATGGGGTGTGTCTTACTTAGTAGACATGTCTGTGAATTGTTGAATCACTTTTGAAGGTTGTCCTGATGTTATATGGACCACAGACCTCTTGTATTTTTTCCAATAATCCCTTCACATAGGGTAAGCAGACCAAAGCTGTTTCCTGAGTGCTGTTATCCTCTTGTACCCTTCTAGCCAAGTTAGTCAGAGCTTATGACTTTTGCTCAATGTTGTAAGCAACAATCCCTTTCTTTACTCTGTATGAGTGGTGGAAGTTGAGGTACTGTCTGGTGAATATTGGCTTGTGGTATATGGATGTCTTGAACCTATGCCCTGTTTGAGATATTAGAATTGGAAAGACAGAGAGGATATGATTTAGTTAACTAGAAAAAAAAAATTAGTACCTTTTCTCTTTGTGCTGTGTCCCTTCAGGATATGTGTGATCATGGCCCTCCACAACTGTTTCTCTTAGTAATACATCTTTTATGATTTTCTTTCTCTTTGTTTTACTATTTCCCCCCATCCATCTGCACAAGCTTGTCAAGTAGGTTACTTTCTGCTTTTCTTGTCTTCTGTGTGCCCTGTGAGTGTTAAATTCTCCAAGAGTTCTTTTCTCAATATGTATCCTGAAGATTTCAGCTCTTACTTTCTGATGTTTCTTTGTAGTTGCAATATTCTTTAAAACTGTCTCATTTGAATGTATTGTCCACATGATTCTTAACATTAAGCAGTAGAGCCACATCTTAATTGTCTTGAGTCTTTTGGTTTGTTTTTTTTTTTTCATTTATGATAAATTTTCCAGATTTCATTGTCATAGAAAAGCACATTTTTTGTATGTTTTTAGTTAAATGACATTCATTTCATTTGTTCTGAGTTTGAATATAAGCTGAAAGTTGAATAGATTCTGGAAGTTTTTTCTTCAAATCGAGCCTTTATCAGCTTTGGCTTTTCTTTACTTGCTCATTTTAAGAATTCTCTGTGTGTATATATGCATGTGTTTGTGTGTGTGTGTGCACACACATATATATACACACACACACACATAGTGTGCGATGAATAAATTGTTATCTAAATTATGCAAAAATGAAGGTAACACTGACATCTCATTTCAACAGTTATTTACCAAAATTACACAAAACTATCTTGAAATACTAAGAGTAAATTTATTCAATAAAATCGCCATTGGTTTCAACCACAGCCACCAGATGATTTCAGAATCTCCTGCAACTCTTCTGGATGGTTTCCTTGTTTAAGTTGGTGAATGCTGCCATAATCCTTGTCTTCAGTTCATCTTTTGTATTACAAGGAATTTTGTTGGCCTCTTGCTTAACTGTGCCCTACACATAATCAACAGGTATGCAGTCTGGGGAGTTAGGTGGCCAGATGTAAGGAGTGATGTTGTCACAGAAATTGTCTGACAGCCATGACTGGGTTCTCCTGCTTGTGTGGCAATGTGCAGAGTCCTGTTGCCAGACATAGGGTCTTCCAGCAGCAATCCTCTTGACTCAGAGCAGCACTACATCCTCAAGGCACTGTATATAAGACTCCATGTTGAGTCTGACACTATGTGTGAAGATGAATGGAGGTATAACTTTGACATAACTAGTGATCATTCCAAACACCTTCATAATCACCATTAGACTCATCCAACTCTTTCCAAATCTGCTTCAGTGTCCTCAGATTGACACCCAAACACACTGAAATGTTTGTATTGGAACTTCTGGCACAATTGCCAAGCAGTACAGCATGTTGTTTCCAAATTTCTGGTAGAGTGAATTGTATCATGGTGCTCTTTTTCTCACAGATGGTTCCCAATTGGCCCTACTATGCTGTGTAGTTGATAAAACCAAAAATAAACAATGCACATGTGCAAAAATTAAAAATATAAAATGTCAACAATTTACCTATCACACCCTGTACATGTGTGTGTATACATATATGTGTGAGCATCTGTGTGTGTGTATATATATGTGTGTGTGTGTGAGAGAGAGCATCCAAATCCTACATACCTACCATGTACAGAAAAAGGTACTTAGTAAACCATGTTCAAATACCGAGTTAGCTATGTTTATTTTATGTTTTTTTTTTTGTTTATGTTTTTACCAAAATGCTTTTAGGAAATATGTAAATTCATTTCTTTTCTCCCAGATATTGATTAAATAGCAAAGTATACTGGGCTCTCTAGCCAGTGTAGAATAAACACTCTGTGGAGAAGGTAACAGGAAACCACTCCACTATGTTTTACAAGAAATCATGGCAATTCACAGATAATAAAGAAACAGAATCTGTGGAGAGCCATGATTGCCCACATCCTGAAGGGACATGACTTTTAAAACAAAAATCCCGTTGAATTCAAATTTCCACTTAGTCTGTGCATTCACTTTCATACCTATGCATTCTCTCCTCAGCTATGGGTTAAATAACAAGCTTTTATAGTCTTTAATGGCAGCCAGTCTGGGAGAAGGACTACTTTAAAATCAAAACCATGGAAGAGGCAACAGTAAATCATAACTTTCTGAAGCTGTGGTAATTCACAAAGAAACAGAATCTGTGGAGAGCCATGATTGCCCACATCCTGAAGAGACATTGTGTTGAAAAAAATTGTTAATTAAATGTCACTACTTACTTCTTGGTACATTTTATAAAGTGGAATGTATTCTTTATTTTTACCTGAAATACTATCAATAACAATGATACATGTTATGTTTATAAGATTCCACAGCCTTTTAAAAATTATTTTGTTTATACCAATTCAGCTAGATAAGTCAACTATGTGACTGATGTAGCTACATATTCCCCATAAGTTAGAGCCCAGGTGAATGATAGAATTTGAGACAAACATGAACCAATGTGCCTGCAATAAGATAGTTTCAAAAGTACACTACTTTTTTTTAAGTACCTCTACCGTTAAGCAACATTTATTGTTTTAAATAGCAATGAGATTAAATTGTAATAAAACCTAAACATGAATGAATTTACACATTTTCTGTGTTCTTGAGAATTTACAACAAAAATAATAAACACTACTTATCTATTAGACTGTTTATTTAGACTATTTATTTATTATTTATTAGAAAGTTTTTAGAATGTTGTAAATATAAAATTAATCTTGTAAATAAATCTAATAAATGAATAGTGTTTAATATTTTTGTTGTTAATTCTCAAGAACAAAAAAAAATATGTATAAATTCCACTTTCATCATATATTTAGATTTTATTCTTATTCCAATCATTGCATTTTAAATTGATAAACATTGCCTAAGAATGAAGGTAGTTAAAAAAGCAATGTGATGGGGAAAAAAAAAGTTCTTTTGAGAGTACATCTTATTGCTGGCATATTTGACAAATTTGAAATACTGATTTCCATGGCAGCTGACCCTCCTCTCCACCTGGAAGATTAGGGAAAAATATATTCTTTTTATTCATATGTGACCATATACTGATCTAAGCTAAACTTGTGTGTGTATATATATATATATATATATATATATATATATATATATATATATATATATATATATATATATAACATGATAAACTAATTTCACATATGAAAATTATCTTTTCATTTATGTATAGAAACAGTGATCATTTTGTTCTATTTTCTATACAAAAAAAAAACACTTGATCAGCATCATCATACCTAAAATACTTTCACATTATTTTTTTCTTATTTGAAACATAAAGTGGGTTGTCAGTGTGCCTATCAAATAGGTTTTATCATATATTTGTACTTGTATGTGTATTATATCTTGCTCAACTTTCATAGGACTGAGGAGATAACTAATTTGCATATTCATCTTCAAGAATTTTAAAAAATAACTAGTTCATTATTCATTTCAATCTGATCTTTTTGTGATCTTTATAAATAAGCAATTGTTTTGTTGATGGCTTTTGCAATTAGTTTACTCAGTTATTCAAATAGAACCATTCTGTGAATTAAAAGTAGTAACTACTTAAGTATTTAGATCAGAGTTTAGGAGTGAAGGGAAAGAAGCAATATTGACAAAAAAATGTATATTTGAAATATACTATAAAAAAACTTTAAAAAAATCTAACAAATAATTTAAATTATAATATCTTGTCATATATAAAATAAACAAAAAGAAAGATATTTAAACCTACCAAACTGCTTAATTATGACAATTTCACCCATACCTTTTTATAGCAAATACAAATCTTTCAAAGAAATGATTGCATCATGCAGCAGATCAAAAGGGATTTAACCCATGTAACTTTGCTATTTTATTAATGAAGTATGTGCACCTGTTTGTGTATGTCTGTACTTGTTGATTTGTAAGCGCTTAAAAATTTACAAGCTTGTGTAAATGGTTAGCGATTGGGAGGGATAGTGAAAAGACAGCTCTTAATGTACTACAAGACAGGAAATTGTGGAGAGCCATGATCACGCACATCATGAAGGGGTCATGACATTGATGATGGTGATCAATAAATATCATTATTTCATTAGTTATGACATGAAGTGTACTCCCATTATAAACTTCATGAGTAGAGCTTTATTATTTGTTTCTTGTTTAGGATTGAGTTTCTGATGCCTTCTCCTAAAGTCTTTTCAATTTCTTTCATGTCCAGTAACCCTTTGCCTCTTAGTGGCATTCTTGCCTTGCATGGGGTGAAACCATTAAAAAAAGGGAGTGACTATTATCACTACACAGTGATATTACAGGTAAATGTTATTATCACTGTACTGACATAGGTTAAGTGTTCTGAGGAAAGTGGATTAGGTGGGAGGGATATCAGGAGCTTTATTTATCATTGGAAGTAGTTAGAGGGAGGTGCTGAGAGGATAATGAGGGGGGAAAATATACAGAGAAGAATTTCCGGAGATTTGTTTATCACTCAATCAACCAGTAATTTCAAAATTACTATCAGCCTGTTTTGTAAACAGTCCCCCATCAGTCCTCCTGTCACCAGTGTGGAATAAGTTCCAGACTATCCTTCCAAGGCAAGATGGAGGAAAATGCTTACATAGAAATTCACTGTATGGTGATAATACACACACTTAAACAGACACACACACACACACACACATATATATATATATATATATATATATATATATATGAGGTGGTATCTGTTATGGTGACCTATTTATATTAAAATGAACTCTCTCTCCTTCATAAATACTAACCTGCGAGACTTCCTAAGGAGGCAGTCAAGATGAAGTGTAACCTGACACTTCAGACGGACACTTCTATCTGCTGCCTAATAACACTCTTATTTTATATATATGTTCTGTTATTTCAATACACTTGTTCAACCTACCTTCTTCTTTCCGTGTCTTTCTTTCTGGCCCCTAACAGGCCACAATAGTAGCAAAAAGTTCTTGGAGTAGTTATATTAAAAAAAATAATAATATAATTACCTAACTTTTAACATCACCATCATCTTCAAAATAGTCACCTTGAGCAGCAATCCACTTGTCCCAGCATTCCTATCACTTTTGGAATCCAGCCTAGAAGTCATTTTCTGTGAGTGAGTTGAGGACTTTCTGCAGTTTGCTCTGGATCTCAGTAATGGTCTTAAAATAGTGACCTTTGAGCTGCATTTTCAGAAGAGATGGGAGTTCACAGGTGCTAAATCTGGCGAATAGAGCCAGTGTGGAAGTGATACAATGTTGTTGTTTTTTTTTTTTGTTTTTTTGTTTTTTTTTTCAATTGAGGAGAGTTCAGTGACTGGTTGCATTGTTGTGATGAAGAATCCACTTCTTCGTGCCCCACAGATTTGTTTTTTTTTTTTTTTCACCAAACATCCTCCTTCAAATGCCACAAAATGTTGTAGTCAAACTCTTGATGGTCTGGTCCTGGATGAGCATGCACTTGCATGACGTAACTGCAGACTACAGTATAAACATGATCACAGAAACACAAATTGCACAACTTGGAAAATGAACACAATGATGTCTCTCGATATACTGGTGTATGAAGGTCACTGCTTTCACTGTGCTCACAGTCATTTAGTGTTATCTGTTGACACTCTACAGAACTAGTCTGGAAACCTTTTTATACCACCTCATACATACATACATACACACACACACACACACACATATATATATATATATATATATATATATATATGAAATTTGGTGTTTTTTATCTGTAACTTTTTACTGTACCAGAGTTATCTTTTTTTGCTCAGCTAATGTCAGCTAGTGTCTTTATGACAAGAGCAGATTTTATTTTATTTTTTTAAATGTTTCACCCCAAGCAAGGCAATAATCTTACTACAACACAGGTTTACATGGGGTGAAAGAGAATGAGAAGACTTTAATGGGGATGAATGAGGAAAGGACAAAAAAAAAAAGGAACAGGGTTCAAGAAGACAGAAGATGGCAACTGACATTGCATTTAAATTTTTGAAGATTGTAGCTATCAGTGAAGCAAAAAATCAGAAGAGAGTGCCACAGGTAAGAAGTGTGAGAAAAGAAACTGTTAGAGTAGAAGTGGTGGCTGAATGTAGCTAGTTCAGCAGTAAAATGATCAGACTTAGTTGCCAATTATTCCAAGATCTTTATGAAGACAGGAGGTGAAACGATTGATTTTACAAAAGACCTGACTGTATGAAAGTAATAACTTTAAAGAAATACATTTAAAATGTCATCATTGTTGGCAACACTGGTAAATGTGTGGCAATAATGTTAAGTACCAAAAATACATAATACTCTTTCCCAGTTCTTCCAAAGATAAGTGGAATTTATAAAGAAAAATGGATCATCAATCCAAAAGCAAGCTTCAATTCCTCATCCTCCTGCTGCATGCCACACATGTTTTGTTGAAATCTTTGCAAATCTTTAAATGTTCTTTAATGCCAGTTGGTATGGTGTTTGTTACAAAAGCAGTATGCATTCAAAATACTCACTAGCAAAAAGAAGACAAATACATCCCCTTTGGGGCTGCATAAATTCGAAACCAGTATGATGTCGGCCCAGATCAATATGCTGATCTACAATCAACAACACTGTGATAGCCAGGCATATTTTGAAGTGATTTACATGTGTTTCCCAAGCCCACCTTCTCTTTTTCTTGCTTAGCACTTGCTTTATATTCTCAAAGAAATTCAATTTTTTTTTTGATTTTTGCTTTCCTTTCTTTTGGGTAGGGACAGAGAGAGATAGCCATAGTTTATTTGAGAACTTATTTTCATATTTTGCCTGCATTGTGTGATGCTGTCTCTTGTAAATACACTTTGTCTAATCGCTAACCAGAAGTGGGTGACATATGTATCATAGTGAGAAATGCAGGAATGGGGGAGGTATTGTCAGATTTTTTTTTTTTCGTTGGCATTATTTCTGAATGAATTGAAGGAAAATGCTTTTGACTTTATTCTTGACATCTTTCAATTGTTGTTTTTCTTCTTTTTTTTTAATAAATTTCATGTTTATTTTTATTTTAAGATTCTCTTCATTTACTTTGCTTGTTCATATGAATTTATCTGTGATTTTTTTTACCATTGTTTATTCTTTTTCATTCTCTTTATCTTTGTTGTTACTTTCATATATTTTTTTACTACTTGTTTAGCATTTGTTTTTATATTTTTGTATGATTTATTTTTGTTTTTTTCTTATTCTTTATCCTTGTACTTATTTTTATGTCTTTATTGCTTCTTCTCTGTTCTTTATTTCATTCACCCATAGAAAACCATTTTTTTGTACTTCATTTATTATTTCTTGTACTTTATTAATTTCTGTAGTCCTTCTTTGTAGCTATATATCTGTCTTTATTTTATTTATTTTTTGGCAACAAAATGAATTCTACAGAATTGTACAATATGCAAAATAAATATATATATATATATATATATATATAACAAATCTCTGCAGAATTGGTATTCTAATGACTATGAAGATATCTGTTGATAGAACAAAGATGGTTTTAACAGGATGGTGCCAGAAAAATATTTAAAAGACACTAAGTAAAATAATATAAATTCTTGTCTATATATGCATATGCTCAGGAGTCATTATGTGGACATCTTACTTACCTGTCTAATCATAATACATGTGTGATACTGGAAAATGTTATTGTGAGCAATAGAAGAGTATGTGTGTGTGTGAAGCTAAAATATAGTTGTGCTCTTCCCTGCATAATAAAAAGAAATATAGACAATATCATACTGACATTTTAAAATATTGGTAAATATATTATAACCTTACACAGAAGATAATTTTATATTGCAGTTTGTTTCTATGCATAGATGAGGATGGATCAATAAATCCATAGCCTGATATGTAGTCAGGAATTGAATATTGATCTGAAAATTTCACGGTGTAACGTTTGATGAATTACATTTGAATGAAATACATTGACAAGGAAAGAGATCATGTTGGAAAAAATTGTCGCATGAAATAAATGCTTTTTTTTGGGGGTGGGGATCATCATGGGGCTATGAACTTATTGATCTATTTTTATACATGCACAGAAAAATCAAATATGTTTGGAAAAATAAAATGTTAGAACTAAAAGTGGCAAATTTTAATAAAAATCTTTGATAAGAAAAAATCAGCGATAATAATTAAGGACGTCCCACTCCCAGTTTTTATTTATTTTCTGAAAAATAACAAGAAATTCAAAGAAAAAAAAAAAAAAAACAAGGCCTTTTTCTTTATCATCTTGTGCTAACACTAACAATTCATCAGTTGCATAAACTTATTGTTATGAATGCTGTTCAGAAATGAAGTAAACAAAACAAAAAATATAGATATATATCCTCTCTTACACATTTTCATACCTGTAGTTTTGTTGATGATGATGATGCTGTTAATTGTTGTTATTATTATTATCCAATTTATTTTTTGCATGTGATGCTTTTCATTTCTCATACTCTTGTTTGCCATCATCTCATTGGAATTCTTGTTTAAGAAGACAGACGATCTGAATGTCTCACTCATTTGTGGCGTAAGAACGCGTGCAACAAGAAGAAACAGACAAGTAACAGTTAACAAAACAAATAAGTAAAAAAATAAATGAAAGCCCTAAAACAACAAAAAGAAAACCCCCAAAAAAGAAAAAAAAAATGCCAGGGTTATTCAGGCATTATTTTCATATGCAATGATCTATGTAAGCTCAACCTGCACCTCACCTACATCCTATAGATACATCTGTCATATACATGTGCTTACATATTCATGTAAATTTACATGTGCTCACATAAACCTACATCTGCTCACATAAGCATCCAATGTACAAAATATCCTTCATGTAATCTTCCCAAACTAAACTCTCTATTTTCTGTTTTCCTTGTTTCTCTAGTTCTCTTGCGTTTTTTTTTTTCTTTCTTTCTATTATTCCTTACCTATAATCTTTCTATCACTATTTCTTTTCTCTTTCCTCCTCTCTTACTGCTTGTCTTCACTTTCCTCCATCTTCATCGATTTTCTTTTTCTTCTCGTTTAAGCATCTTTCATTTCTTCATGTCAGCTTATTTTCTCTTTTCATCTTTCTTTTTTTCCTTCATTCCCAATCTTTCTCTTCTAGCTTTATTTGATTCTCTTTGCCCTATTTTTTTCTCTCACCTTTTCTTCTAATTTCACCACTTCTCTTTTCTTTTCCTAACTTTCTCCCTTTAATTCTTTAC